>CAWVRF010000615.1:0-184772 GCA_963932465.1 Maratus speciosus
GTTTACTTTGTCCAACAATCGGTTTATATCGATTAAAATATCGTTTTCATCGGTAACACGTGGTGTTTCTTTGTCCAACAATCCAATAACAACAACCTATCTGTTTGTTGGGCTCCAACAATACTGGAATGCGAATCAACAATCGGTTTCTGTTTGTTTACATTGTTTGTTTACATTCTGTTGGTTTCCTTTGTTTACATTGTGCAACAATCGGTTTATATCGATTAAAATATCGTTTTCATCGGTAACACGTGCGTTTCTGTTTGTTTACATTGTTGGCCTAACACGTGGCTGTTTACTTTGTCCAACAATCGGTTTATATCGATTAAAATATCGTTTTCATCGGTAACACGTGGTGTTTCTTTGTCCAACAATCCAATAACAACAACCTATCTGTTTGTTGGGCTCCAACAATACTGGAATGCGAATCAACAATCGGTTTCTGTTTGTTTACATTGTTTGTTTACATTCTGTTGGTTTCCTTTGTTTACATTGTGCAACAATCGGTTTATATCGATTAAAATATCGTTTTCATCGGTAACACGTGCGTTTCTGTTTGTTTACATTGTTGGCCTAACACGTGGCGCCACCTGGCATTTCCTTTGTTTACTTTGTCCAACAATCGGTTTATATCGATTAAAATATCGTTTTCATCGGTAACACGTGGTGTTTCTTTGTCCAACAATCCAATAACAACAACCTATCTGTTTGTTGGGCTCCAACAATACTGGAATGCGAATCAACAATCGGTTTCTGTTTGTTTACATTGTTTGTTTACATTCTGTTGGTTTCCTTTGTTTACATTGTGCAACAATCGGTTTATATCGATTAAAATATCGTTTTCATCGGTAACACGTGCGTTTCTGTTTGTTTACATTGTTGGCCTAACACGTGGCGCCAGCTGGCATTTCCTTTGTTTACTTTGTCCAACAATCGGTTTATATCGATTAAAATATCGTTTTCATCGGTAACACGTGGTGTTTCTTTGTCCAACAATCCAATAACAACAACCTATCTGTTTGTTGGGCTCCAACAATACTGGAATGCGAATCAACAATCGGTTTCTGTTTGTTTACATTGTTTGTTTACATTCTGTTGGTTTCCTTTGTTTACATTGTGCAACAATCGGTTTATATCGATTAAAATATCGTTTTCATCGGTAACACGTGCGTTTCTGTTTGTTTACATTGTTGGCCTAACACGTGGCGCCACCTGGCATTTCCTTTGTTTACTTTGTCCAACAATCGGTTTATATCGATTAAAATATCGTTTTCATCGGTAACACGTGGTGTTTCTTTGTCCAACAATCCAATAACAACAACCTATCTGTTTGTTGGGCTCCAACAATACTGGAATGCGAATCAACAATCGGTTTCTGTTTGTTTACATTGTTTGTTTACATTCTGTTGGTTTCCTTTGTTTACATTGTGCAACAATCGGTTTATATCGATTAAAATATCGTTTTCATCGGTAACACGTGCGTTTCTGTTTGTTTACATTGTTGGCCTAACACGTGGCGCCACCTGGCATTTCCTTTGTTTACTTTGTCCAACAATCGGTTTATATCGATTAAAATATCGTTTTCATCGGTAACACGTGGTGTTTCTTTGTCCAACAATCCAATAACAACAACCTATCTGTTTGTTGGGCTCCAACAATACTGGAATGCGAATCAACAATCGGTTTCTGTTTGTTTACATTGTTTGTTTACATTCTGTTGGTTTCCTTTGTTTACATTGTGCAACAATCGGTTTATATCGATTAAAATATCGTTTTCATCGGTAACACGTGCGTTTCTGTTTGTTTACATTGTTGGCCTAACACGTGGCGCCACCTGGCATTTCCTTTGTTTACTTTGTCCAACAATCGGTTTATATCGATTAAAATATCGTTTTCATCGGTAACACGTGGTGTTTCTTTGTCCAACAATCCAATAACAACAACCTATCTGTTTGTTGGGCTCCAACAATACTGGAATGCGAATCAACAATCGGTTTCTGTTTGTTTACATTGTTTGTTTACATTCTGTTGGTTTCCTTTGTTTACATTGTGCAACAATCGGTTTATATCGATTAAAATATCGTTTTCATCGGTAACACGTGCGTTTCTGTTTGTTTACATTGTTGGCCTAACACGTGGCGCCACCTGGCATTTCCTTTGTTTACTTTGTCCAACAATCGGTTTATATCGATTAAAATATCGTTTTCATCGGTAACACGTGGTGTTTCTTTGTCCAACAATCCAATAACAACAACCTATCTGTTTGTTGGGCTCCAACAATACTGGAATGCGAATCAACAATCGGTTTCTGTTTGTTTACATTGTTTGTTTACATTCTGTTGGTTTCCTTTGTTTACATTGTGCAACAATCGGTTTATATCGATTAAAATATCGTTTTCATCGGTAACACGTGCGTTTCTGTTTGTTTACATTGTTGGCCTAACACGTGGCGCCAGCTGGCATTTCCTTTGTTTACATTGTGCAACAATCGGTTTATATCGATTAAAATATCGTTTTCATCGGTAACACGTGCGTTACTGTTTGTTTACATTGTTGGCCTAACACGTGGCGCCACCTGGCATTTCCTTTGTTTACTTTGTCCAACAATCGGTTTATATCGATTAAAATATCGTTTTCATCGGTAACACGTGGTGTTTCTTTGTCCAACAATCCAATAACAACAACCTATCTGTTTGTTGGGCTCCAACAATACTGGAATGCGAATCAACAATCGGTTTCTGTTTGTTTACATTGTTTGTTTACATTCTGTTGGTTTCCTTTGTTTACATTGTGCAACAATCGGTTTATATCGATTAAAATATCGTTTTCATCGGTAACACGTGCGTTTCTGTTTGTTTACATTGTTGGCCTAACACGTGGCGCCACCTGGCATTTCCTTTGTTTACTTTGTCCAACAATCGGTTTATATCGATTAAAATATCGTTTTCATCGGTAACACGTGGTGTTTCTTTGTCCAACAATCCAATAACAACAACCTATCTGTTTGTTGGGCTCCAACAATACTGGAATGCGAATCAACAATCGGTTTCTGTTTGTTTACATTGTTTGTTTACATTCTGTTGGTTTCCTTTGTTTACATTGTGCAACAATCGGTTTATATCGATTAAAATATCGTTTTCATCGGTAACACGTGCGTTTCTGTTTGTTTACATTGTTGGCCTAACACGTGGCGCCACCTGGCATTTCCTTTGTTTACTTTGTCCAACAATCGGTTTATATCGATTAAAATATCGTTTTCATCGGTAACACGTGGTGTTTCTTTGTCCAACAATCCAATAACAACAACCTATCTGTTTGTTGGGCTACAACAATACTGGAATGCGAATCAACAATCGGTTTCTGTTTGTTTACATTGTTTGTTTACATTCTGTTGGTTTCCTTTGTTTACATTGTGCAACAATCGGTTTATATCGATTAAAATATCGTTTTCATCGGTAACACGTGCGTTTCTGTTTGTTTACATTGTTGGCCTAACACGTGGCGCCACCTGGCATTTCCTTTGTTTACTTTCTCCAACAATCGGTTTATATCGATTAAAATATCGTTTTCATCGGTAACACGTGGTGTTTCTTTGTCCAACAATCCAATAACAACAACCTATCTGTTTGTTGGGCTCCAACAATACTGGAATGCGAATCAACAATCGGTTTCTGTTTGTTTACATTGTTTGTTTACATTCTGTTGGTTTCCTTTGTTTACATTGTGCAACAATCGGTTTATATCGATTAAAATATCGTTTTCATCGGTAACACGTGCGTTTCTGTTTGTTTACATTGTTGGCCTAACACGTGGCGCCACCTGGCATTTCCTTTGTTTACTTTGTCCAACAATCGGTTTATATCGATTAAAATATCGTTTTCATCGGTAACACGTGGTGTTTCTTTGTCCAACAATCCAATAACAACAACCTATCTGTTTGTTGGGCTCCAACAATACTGGAATGCGAATCAACAATCGGTTTCTGTTTGTTTACATTGTTTGTTTACATTCTGTTGGTTTCCTTTGTTTACATTGTGCAACAATCGGTTTATATCGATTAAAATATCGTTTTCATCGGTAACACGTGCGTTTCTGTTTGTTTACATTGTTGGCCTAACACGTGGCGCCACCTGGCATTTCCTTTGTTTACTTTGTCCAACAATCGGTTTATATCGATTAAAATATCGTTTTCATCGGTAACACGTGGTGTTTCGTTGTCCAACAATCCAATAACAACAACCTATCTGTTTGTTGGGCTCCAACAATACTGGAATGCGAATCAACAATCGGTTTCTGTTTGTTTACATTGTTTGTTTACATTCTGTTGGTTTCCTTTGTTTACATTGTGCAACAATCGGTTTATATCGATTAAAATATCGTTTTCATCGGTAACACGTGCGTTTCTGTTTGTTTACATTGTTGGCCTAACACGTGGCGCCAGCTGGCATTTCCTTTGTTTACTTTGTCCAACAATCGGTTTATATCGATTAAAATATCGTTTTCATCGGTAACACGTGGTGTTTCTTTGTCCAACAATCCAATAACAACAACCTATCTGTTTGTTGGGCTCCAACAATACTGGAATGCGAATCAACAATCGGTTTCTGTTTGTTTACATTGTTTGTTTACATTCTGTTGGTTTCCTTTGTTTACATTGTGCAACAATCGGTTTATATCGATTAAAATATCGTTTTCATCGGTAACACGTGCGTTTCTGTTTGTTTACATTGTTGGCCTAACACGTGGCGCCACCTGGCATTTCCTTTGTTTACTTTGTCCAACAATCGGTTTATATCGATTAAAATATCGTTTTCATCGGTAACACGTGGTGTTTCTTTGTCCAACAATCCAATAACAACAACCTATCTGTTTGTTGGTCTCCAACAATACTGGAATGCGAATCAACAATCGGTTTCTGTTTGTTTACATTGTTTGTTTACATTCTGTTGGTTTCCTTTGTTTACATTATGCAACAATCGGTTTATATCGATTAAAATATCGTTTTCATCGGTAACACGTGCGTTTCTGTTTGTTTACATTGTTGGCCTAACACGTGGCGCCACCTGGCATTTCCTTTGTTTACTTTGTCCAACAATCGGTTTATATCGATTAAAATATCGTTTTCATCGGTAACAC
Source organism: Maratus speciosus (assembly GCA_963932465.1). Taxonomy (NCBI): domain Eukaryota; kingdom Metazoa; phylum Arthropoda; class Arachnida; order Araneae; family Salticidae; genus Maratus; species Maratus speciosus. The sequence goes on from CAWVRF010000615.1 coordinate 5,137, forward strand.
GTGGTGTTTCTTTGTCCAAGAATCCAATAACAACAACCTATCTGTTTGTTGGGCTCCAACAATACTGGAATGCGAATCAACAATCGGTTTCTGTTTGTTTACATTGTTTGTTTACATTCTGTTGGTTTCCTTTGTTTACATTGTGCAACAATCGGTTTATATCGATTAAAATATCGTTTTCATCGGTAACACGTGCGTTTCTGTTTGTTTACATTGTTGGCCTAACACGTGGCGCCACCTGGCATTTCCTTTGTTTACTTTGTCCAACAATCGGTTTATATCGATTAAAATATCGTTTTCATCGGTAACACGTGGTGTTTCTTTGTCCAACAATCCAATAACAACAACCTATCTGTTTGTTGGGCTCCAACAATACTGGAATGCGAATCAACAATCGGTTTCTGTTTGTTTACATTGTTTGTTTACATTCTGTTGGTTTCCTTTGTTTACATTGTGCAACAATCGGTTTATATCGATTAAAATATCGTTTTCATCGGTAACACGTGCGTTTCTGTTTGTTTACATTGTTGGCCTAACACGTGGCGCCACCTGGCATTTCCTTTGTTTACTTTGTCCAACAATCGGTTTATATCGATTAAAATATCGTTTTCATCGGTAACACGTGGTGTTTCTTTGTCCAACAATCCAATAACAACAACCTATCTGTTTGTTGGGCTCCAACAATACTGGAATGCGAATCAACAATCGGTTTCTGTTTGTTTACATTGTTTGTTTACATTCTGTTGGTTTCCTTTGTTTACATTGTGCAACAATCGGTTTATATCGATTAAAATATCGTTTTCATCGGTAACACGTGCGTTTCTGTTTGTTTACATTGTTGGCCTAACACGTGGCGCCAGCTGGCATTTCCTTTGTTTACTTTGTCCAACAATCGGTTTATATCGATTAAAATATCGTTTTCATCGGTAACACGTGGTGTTTCTTTGTCCAACAATCCAATAACAACAACCTATCTGTTTGTTGGGCTCCAACAATACTGGAATGCGAATCAACAATCGGTTTCTGTTTGTTTACATTGTTTGTTTACATTCTGTTGGTTTCCTTTGTTTACATTGTGCAACAATCGGTTTATATCGATTAAAATATCGTTTTCATCGGTAACACGTGCGTTTCTGTTTGTTTACATTGTTGGCCTAACACGTGGCGCCACCTGGCATTTCCTTTGTTTACTTTGTCCAACAATCGGTTTATATCGATTAAAATATCGTTTTCATCGGTAACACGTGGTGTTTCTTTGTCCAACAATCCAATAACAACAACCTATCTGTTTGTTGGTCTCCAACAATACTGGAATGCGAATCAACAATCGGTTTCTGTTTGTTTACATTGTTTGTTTACATTCTGTTGGTTTCCTTTGTTTACATTATTCAACAATCGGTTTATATCGATTAAAATATCGTTTTCATCGGTAACACGTGCGTTTCTGTTTGTTTACATTGTTGGCCTAACACGTGGCGCCACCTGGCATTTCCTTTGTTTACTTTGTCCAACAATCGGTTTATATCGATTAAAATATCGTTTTCATCGGTAACACGTGGTGTTTCTTTGTCCAAGAATCCAATAACAACAACCTATCTGTTTGTTGGGCTCCAACAATACTGGAATGCGAATCAACAATCGGTTTCTGTTTGTTTACATTGTTTGTTTACATTCTGTTGGTTTCCTTTCTTTACATTGTGCAACAATCGGTTTATATCGATTAAAATATCGTTTTCATCGGTAACACGTGCGTTTCTGTTTGTTTACATTGTTGGCCTAACACGTGGCGCCACCTGGCATTTCCTTTGTTTACTTTGTCCAACAATCGGTTTATATCGATTAAAATATCGTTTTCATCGGTAACACGTGGTGTTTCTTTGTCCAACAATCCAATAACAACAACCTATCTGTTTGTTGGGCTCCAACAATACTGGAATGCGAATCAACAATCGGTTTCTGTTTGTTTACATTGTTTGTTTACATTCTGTTGGTTTCCTTTGTTTACATTGTGCAACAATCGGTTTATATCGATTAAAATATCGTTTTCATCGGTAACACGTGCGTTTCTGTTTGTTTACATTGTTGGCCTAACACGTGGCGCCACCTGGCATTTCCTTTGTTTACTTTGTCCAACAATCGGTTTATATCGATTAAAATATCGTTTTCATCGGTAACACGTGGTGTTTCTTTGTCCAACAATCCAATAACAACAACCTATCTGTTTGTTGGGCTCCAACAATACTGGAATGCGAATCAACAATCGGTTTCTGTTTGTTTACATTGTTTGTTTACATTCTGTTGGTTTCCTTTGTTTACATTGTGCAACAATCGGTTTATATCGATTAAAATATCGTTTTCATCGGTAACACGTGCGTTTCTGTTTGTTTACATTGTTGGCCTAACACGTGGCGCCACCTGGCATTTCCTTTGTTTACTTTGTCCAACAATCGGTTTATATCGATTAAAATATCGTTTTCATCGGTAACACGTGGTGTTTCTTTGTCCAACAATCCAATAACAACAACCTATCTGTTTGTTGGGCTCCAACAATACTGGAATGCGAATCAACAATCGGTTTCTGTTTGTTTACATTGTTTGTTTACATTCTGTTGGTTTCCTTTGTTTACATTGTGCAACAATCGGTTTATATCGATTAAAATATCGTTTTCATCGGTAACACGTGCGTTTCTGTTTGTTTACATTGTTGGCCTAACACGTGGCGCCACCTTGCATTTCCTTTGTTTACTTTGTCCAACAATCGGTTTATATCGATTAAAATATCGTTTTCATCGGTAACACGTGGTGTTTCTTTGTCCAACAATCCAATAACAACAACCTATCTGTTTGTTGGGCTCCAACAATACTGGAATGCGAATCAACAATCGGTTTCTGTTTGTTTACATTGTTTGTTTACATTCTGTTGGTTTCCTTTGTTTACATTGTGCAACAATCGGTTTATATCGATTAAAATATCGTTTTCATCGGTAACACGTGGTGTTTCTTTGTCCAACAATCCAATAACAACAACCTATCTGTTTGTTGGGCTACAACAATACTGGAATGCGAATCAACAATCGGTTTCTGTTTGTTTACATTGTTTGTTTACATTCTGTTGGTTTCCTTTGTTTACATTGTGCAACAATCGGTTTATATCGATTAAAATATCGTTTTCATCGGTAACACGTGCGTTTCTGTTTGTTTACATTGTTGGCCTAACACGTGGCGCCACCTGGCATTTCCTTTGTTTACTTTCTCCAACAATCGGTTTATATCGATTAAAATATCGTTTTCATCGGTAACACGTGGTGTTTCTTTGTCCAACAATCCAATAACAACAACCTATCTGTTTGTTGGGCTCCAACAATACTGGAATGCGAATCAACAATCGGTTTCTGTTTGTTTACATTGTTTGTTTACATTCTGTTGGTTTCCTTTGTTTACATTGTGCAACAATCGGTTTATATCGATTAAAATATCGTTTTCATCGGTAACACGTGCGTTTCTGTTTGTTTACATTGTTGGCCTAACACGTGGCGCCACCTTGCATTTCCTTTGTTTACTTTGTCCAACAATCGGTTTATATCGATTAAAATATCGTTTTCATCGGTAACACGTGGTGTTTCTTTGTCCAACAATCCAATAACAACAACCTATCTGTTTGTTGGGCTCCAACAATACTGGAATGCGAATCAACAATCGGTTTCTGTTTGTTTACATTGTTTGTTTACATTCTGTTGGTTTCCTTTGTTTACATTGTGCAACAATCGGTTTATATCGATTAAAATATCGTTTTCATCGGTAACACGTGGTGTTTCTTTGTCCAACAATCCAATAACAACAACCTATCTGTTTGTTGGGCTACAACAATACTGGAATGCGAATCAACAATCGGTTTCTGTTTGTTTACATTGTTTGTTTACATTCTGTTGGTTTCCTTTGTTTACATTGTGCAACAATCGGTTTATATCGATTAAAATATCGTTTTCATCGGTAACACGTGCGTTTCTGTTTGTTTACATTGTTGGCCTAACACGTGGCGCCACCTGGCATTTCCTTTGTTTACTTTCTCCAACAATCGGTTTATATCGATTAAAATATCGTTTTCATCGGTAACACGTGGTGTTTCTTTGTCCAACAATCCAATAACAACAACCTATCTGTTTGTTGGGCTACAACAATACTGGAATGCGAATCAACAGTCGGTTTCTGTTTGTTTACATTGTTTGTTTACATTCTGTTGGTTTCCTTTGTTTACATTGTGCAACAATCGGTTTATATCGATTAAAATATCGTTTTCATCGGTAACACGTGCGTTTCTGTTTGTTTACATTGTTGGCCTAACACGTGGCGCCACCTGGCATTTCCTTTGTTTACTTTGTCCAACAATCGGTTTATATCGATTAAAATATCGTTTTCATCGGTAACACGTGGTGTTTCTTTGTCCAACAATCCAATAACAACAACCTATCTGTTTGTTGGGCTCCAACAATACTGGAATGCGAATCAACAATCGGTTTCTGTTTGTTTACATTGTTTGTTTACATTCTGTTGGTTTCCTTTGTTTACATTGTGCAACAATCGGTTTATATCGATTAAAATATCGTTTTCATCGGTAACACGTGCGTTTCTGTTTGTTTACATTGTTGGCCTAACACGTGGCGCCACCTGGCATTTCCTTTGTTTACTTTGTCCAACAATCGGTTTATATCGATTAAAATATCGTTTTCATCGGTAACACGTGGTGTTTCTTTGTCCAACAATCCAATAACAACAACCTATCTGTTTGTTGGGCTCCAACAATACTGGAATGCGAATCAACAATCGGTTTCTGTTTGTTTACATTGTTTGTTTACATTCTGTTGGTTTCCTTTGTTTACATTGTGCAACAATCGGTTTATATCGATTAAAATATCGTTTTCATCGGTAACACGTGCGTTTCTGTTTGTTTACATTGTTGGCCTAACACGTGGCGCCACCTGGCATTTCCTTTGTTTACTTTGTCCAACAATCGGTTTATATCGATTAAAATATCGTTTTCATCGGTAACACGTGGTGTTTCTTTGTCCAACAATCCAATAACAACAACCTATCTGTTTGTTGGGCTCCAACAATACTGGAATGCGAATCAACAATCGGTTTCTGTTTGTTTACATTGTTTGTTTACATTCTGTTGGTTTCCTTTGTTTACATTGTGCAACAATCAGTTTATATCGATTAAAATATCGTTTTCATCGGTAACACGTGCGTTTCTGTTTGTTTACATTGTTGGCCTAACACGTGGCGCCACCTGGCATTTCCTTTGTTTACTTTGTCCAACAATCGGTTTATATCGATTAAAATATCGTTTTCATCGGTAACACGTGGTGTTTCTTTGTCCAACAATCCAATAACAACAACCTATCTGTTTGTTGGGCTCCAACAATACTGGAATGCGAATCAACAATCGGTTTCTGTTTGTTTACATTGTTTGTTTACATTCTGTTGGTTTCCTTTGTTTACATTGTGCAACAATCGGTTTATATCGATTAAAATATCGTTTTCATCGGTAACACGTGCGTTTCTGTTTGTTTACATTGTTGGCCTAACACGTGGCGCCACCTGGCATTTCCTTTGTTTACTTTGTCCAACAATCGGTTTATATCGATTAAAATATCGTTTTCATCGGTAACACGTGGTGTTTCTTTGTCCAACAATCCAATAACAACAACCTATCTGTTTGTTGGGCTCCAACAATACTGGAATGCGAATCAACAATCGGTTTCTGTTTGTTTACATTGTTTGTTTACATTCTGTTGGTTTCCTTTGTTTACATTGTGCAACAATCGGTTTATATCGATTAAAATATCGTTTTCATCGGTAACACGTGCGTTTCTGTTTGTTTACATTGTTGGCCTAACACGTGGCGCCACCTGGCATTTCCTTTGTTTACTTTGTCCAACAATCGGTTTATATCGATTAAAATATCGTTTTCATCGGTAACACGTGGTGTTTCTTTGTCCAACAATCCAATAACAACAACCTATCTGTTTGTTGGGCTCCAACAATACTGGAATGCGAATCAACAATCGGTTTCTGTTTGTTTACATTGTTTGTTTACATTCTGTTGGTTTCCTTTGTTTACATTATGCAACAATCGGTTTATATCGATTAAAATATCGTTTTCATCGGTAACACGTGCGTTTCTGTTTGTTTACATTGTTGGTCTAACACGTGGCGCCACCTGGCATTTCCTTTGTTTACTTTGTCCAACAATCGGTTTATATCGATTAAAATATCGTTTTCATCGGTAACACGTGGTGTTTCTTTGTCCAAGAATCCAATAACAACAACCTATCTGTTTGTTGGGCTCCAACAATACTGGAATGCGAATCAACAATCGGTTTCTGTTTGTTTACATTGTTTGTTTACATTCTGTTGGTTTCCTTTGTTTACATTGTGCAACAATCGGTTTATATCGATTAAAATATCGTTTTCATCGGTAACACGTGCGTTTCTGTTTGTTTACATTGTTGGCCTAACACGGGGCGCCACCTGGCATTTCCTTTGTTTACTTTGTCCAACAATCGGTTTATATCGATTAAAATATCGTTTTCATCGGTAACACGTGGTGTTTCTTTGTCCAACAATCCAATAACAACAACCTATCTGTTTGTTGGGCTCCAACAATACTGGAATGCGAATCAACAATCGGTTTCTGTTTGTTTACATTGTTTGTTTACATTCTGTTGGTTTCCTTTGTTTACATTGTGCAACAATCGGTTTATATCGATTAAAATATCGTTTTCATCGGTAACACGTGCGTTTCTGTTTGTTTACATTGTTGGCCTAACACGTGGCGCCACCTGGCATTTCCTTTGTTTACTTTGTCCAACAATCGGTTTATATCGATTAAAATATCGTTTTCATCGGTAACACGTGGTGTTTCTTTGTCCAACAATCCAATAACAACAACCTATCTGTTTGTTGGGCTCCAACAATACTGGAATGCGAATCAACAATCGGTTTCGGTTTGTTTACATTGTTTGTTTACATTCTGTTGGTTTCCTTTGTTTACATTGTGCAACAATCGGTTTATATCGATTAAAATATCGTTTTCATCGGTAACACGTGCGTTTCTGTTTGTTTACATTGTTGGCCTAACACGTGGCGCCACCTGGCATTTCCTTTGTTTACTTTGTCCAACAATCGGTTTATATCGATTAAAATATCGTTTTCATCGGTAACACGTGGTGTTTCTTTGTCCAACAATCCAATAACAACAACCTATCTGTTTGTTGGGCTCCAACAATACTGGAATGCGAATCAACAATCGGTTTCTGTTTGTTTACATTGTTTGTTTACATTCTGTTGGTTTCCTTTGTTTACATTGTGCAACAATCGGTTTATATCGATTAAAATATCGTTTTCATCGGTAACACGTGCTTTTCTGTTTGTTTACATTGTTGGCCTAACACGTGGCGCCACCTGGCATTTCCTTTGTTTACTTTGTCCAACAATCGGTTTATATCGATTAAAATATCGTTTTCATCGGTAACACGTGGTGTTTCTTTGTCCAACAATCCAATAACAACAACCTATCTGTTTGTTGGGCTACAACAATACTGGAATGCGAATCAACAATCGGTTTCTGTTTGTTTACATTGTTTGTTTACATTCTGTTGGTTTCCTTTGTTTACATTGTGCAACAATCGGTTTATATCGATTAAAATATCGTTTTCATCGGTAACACGTGCGTTTCTGTTTGTTTACATTGTTGGCCTAACACGTGGCGCCACCTGGCATTTCCTTTGTTTACTTTCTCCAACAATCGGTTTATATCGATTAAAATATCGTTTTCATCGGTAACACGTGGTGTTTCTTTGTCCAACAATCCAATAACAACAACCTATCTGTTTGTTGGGCTCCAACAATACTGGAATGCGAATCAACAATCGGTTTCTGCTTGTTTACATTGTTTGTTTACATTCTGTTGGTTTCCTTTGTTTACATTGTGCAACAATCGGTTTATATCGATTAAAATATCGTTTTCATCGGTAACACGTGCGTTTCTGTTTGTTTACATTGTTGGCCTAACACGTGGCGCCACCTGGCATTTCCTTTGTTTACTTTGTCCAACAATCGGTTTATATCGATTAAAATATCGTTTTCATCGGTAACACGTGGTGTTTCTTTGTCCAACAATCCAATAACAACAACCTATCTGTTTGTTGGGCTCCAACAATACTGGAATGCGAATCAACAATCGGTTTCTGTTTGTTTACATTGTTTGTTTACATTCTGTTGGTTTCCTTTGTTTACATTGTGAATCAATCGGTTTATATCGATTAAAATATCGTTTTCATCGGTAACACGTGCGTTTCTGTTTGTTTACATTGTTGGCCTAACACGTGGCGCCACCTGGCATTTCCTTTGTTTACTTTGTCCAACAATCGGTTTATATCGATTAAAATATCGTTTTCATCGGTAACACGTGGTGTTTCGTTGTCCAACAATCCAATAACAACAACCTATCTGTTTGTTGGGCTCCAACAATACTGGAATGCGAATCAACAATCGGTTTCTGTTTGTTTACATTGTTTGTTTACATTCTGTTGGTTTCCTTTGTTTACATTGTGCAACAATCGGTTTATATCGATTAAAATATCGTTTTCATCGGTAACACGTGCGTTTCTGTTTGTTTACATTGTTGGCCTAACACGTGGCGCCAGCTGGCATTTCCTTTGTTTACTTTGTCCAACAATCGGTTTATATCGATTAAAATATCGTTTTCATCGGTAACACGTGGTGTTTCTTTGTCCAACAATCCAATAACAACAACCTATCTGTTTGTTGGGCTCCAACAATACTGGAATGCGAATCAACAATCGGTTTCTGTTTGTTTACATTGTTTGTTTACATTCTGTTGGTTTCCTTTGTTTACATTGTGCAACAATCGGTTTATATCGATTAAAATATCGTTTTCATCGGTAACACGTGCGTTTCTGTTTGTTTACATTGTTGGCCTAACACGTGGCGCCACCTGGCATTTCCTTTGTTTACTTTGTCCAACAATCGGTTTATATCGATTAAAATATCGTTTTCATCGGTAACACGTGGTGTTTCTTTGTCCAACAATCCAATAACAACAACCTATCTGTTTGTTGGTCTCCAACAATACTGGAATGCGAATCAACAATCGGTTTCTGTTTGTTTACATTGTTTGTTTACATTCTGTTGGTTTCCTTTGTTTACATTATGCAACAATCGGTTTATATCGATTAAAATATCGTTTTCATCGGTAACACGTGCGTTTCTGTTTGTTTACATTGTTGGCCTAACACGTGGCGCCACCTGGCATTTCCTTTGTTTACTTTGTCCAACAATCGGTTTATATCGATTAAAATATCGTTTTCATCGGTAACACGTGGTGTTTCTTTGTCCAAGAATCCAATAACAACAACCTATCTGTTTGTTGGGCTCCAACAATACTGGAATGCGAATCAACAATCGGTTTCTGTTTGTTTACATTGTTTGTTTACATTCTGTTGGTTTCCTTTGTTTACATTGTGCAACAATCGGTTTATATCGATTAAAATATCGTTTTCATCGGTAACACGTGCGTTTCTGTTTGTTTACATTGTTGGCCTAACACGTGGCGCCACCTGGCATTTCCTTTGTTTACTTTGTCCAACAATCGGTTTATATCGATTAAAATATCGTTTTCATCGGTAACACGTGGTGTTTCGTTGTCCAACAATCCAATAACAACAACCTATCTGTTTGTTGGGCTCCAACAATACTGGAATGCGAATCAACAATCGGTTTCTGTTTGTTTACATTGTTTGTTTACATTCTGTTGGTTTCCTTTGTTTACATTGTGCAACAATCGGTTTATATCGATTAAAATATCGTTTTCATCGGTAACACGTGCGTTTCTGTTTGTTTACATTGTTGGCCTAACACGTGGCGCCAGCTGGCATTTCCTTTGTTTACTTTGTCCAACAATCGGTTTATATCGATTAAAATATCGTTTTCATCGGTAACACGTGGTGTTTCTTTGTCCAACAATCCAATAACAACAACCTATCTGTTTGTTGGGCTCCAACAATACTGGAATGCGAATCAACAATCGGTTTCTGTTTGTTTACATTGTTTGTTTACATTCTGTTGGTTTCCTTTGTTTACATTGTGCAACAATCGGTTTATATCGATTAAAATATCGTTTTCATCGGTAACACGTGCGTTTCTGTTTGTTTACATTGTTGGCCTAACACGTGGCGCCACCTGGCATTTCCTTTGTTTACTTTGTCCAACAATCGGTTTATATCGATTAAAATATCGTTTTCATCGGTAACACGTGGTGTTTCTTTGTCCAACAATCCAATAACAACAACCTATCTGTTTGTTGGTCTCCAACAATACTGGAATGCGAATCAACAATCGGTTTCTGTTTGTTTACATTGTTTGTTTACATTCTGTTGGTTTCCTTTGTTTACATTATGCAACAATCGGTTTATATCGATTAAAATATCGTTTTCATCGGTAACACGTGCGTTTCTGTTTGTTTACATTGTTGGCCTAACACGTGGCGCCACCTGGCATTTCCTTTGTTTACTTTGTCCAACAATCGGTTTATATCGATTAAAATATCGTTTTCATCGGTAACACGTGGTGTTTCTTTGTCCAAGAATCCAATAACAACAACCTATCTGTTTGTTGGGCTCCAACAATACTGGAATGCGAATCAACAATCGGTTTCTGTTTGTTTACATTGTTTGTTTACATTCTGTTGGTTTCCTTTGTTTACATTGTGCAACAATCGGTTTATATCGATTAAAATATCGTTTTCATCGGTAACACGTGCGTTTCTGTTTGTTTACATTGTTGGCCTAACACGTGGCGCCACCTGGCATTTCCTTTGTTTACTTTGTCCAACAATCGGTTTATATCGATTAAAATATCGTTTTCATCGGTAACACGTGGTGTTTCTTTGTCCAACAATCCAATAACAACAACCTATCTGTTTGTTGGGCTCCAACAATACTGGAATGCGAATCAACAATCGGTTTCTGTTTGTTTACATTGTTTGTTTACATTCTGTTGGTTTCCTTTGTTTACATTGTGCAACAATCGGTTTATATCGATTAAAATATCGTTTTCATCGGTAACACGTGCGTTTCTGTTTGTTTACATTGTTGGCCTAACACGTGGCGCCACCTGGCATTTCCTTTGTTTACTTTGTCCAACAATCGGTTTATATCGATTAAAATATCGTTTTCATCGGTAACACGTGGTGTTTCTTTGTCCAACAATCCAATAACAACAACCTATCTGTTTGTTGGGCTCCAACAATACTGGAATGCGAATCAACAATCGGTTTCTGTTTGTTTACATTGTTTGTTTACATTCTGTTGGTTTCCTTTGTTTACATTGTGCAACAATCGGTTTATATCGATTAAAATATCGTTTTCATCGGTAACACGTGCGTTTCTGTTTGTTTACATTGTTGGCCTAACACGTGGCGCCAGCTGGCATTTCCTTTGTTTACTTTGTCCAACAATCGGTTTATATCGATTAAAATATCGTTTTCATCGGTAACACGTGGTGTTTCTTTGTCCAACAATCCAATAACAACAACCTATCTGTTTGTTGGGCTCCAACAATACTGGAATGCGAATCAACAATCGGTTTCTGTTTGTTTACATTGTTTGTTTACATTCTGTTGGTTTCCTTTGTTTACATTGTGCAACAATCGGTTTATATCGATTAAAATATCGTTTTCATCGGTAACACGTGCGTTTCTGTTTGTTTACATTGTTGGCCTAACACGTGGCGCCACCTGGCATTTCCTTTGTTTACTTTGTCCAACAATCGGTTTATATCGATTAAAATATCGTTTTCATCGGTAACACGTGGTGTTTCTTTGTCCAACAATCCAATAACAACAACCTATCTGTTTGTTGGTCTCCAACAATACTGGAATGCGAATCAACAATCGGTTTCTGTTTGTTTACATTGTTTGTTTACATTCTGTTGGTTTCCTTTGTTTACATTATTCAACAATCGGTTTATATCGATTAAAATATCGTTTTCATCGGTAACACGTGCGTTTCTGTTTGTTTACATTGTTGGCCTAACACGTGGCGCCACCTGGCATTTCCTTTGTTTACTTTGTCCAACAATCGGTTTATATCGATTAAAATATCGTTTTCATCGGTAACACGTGGTGTTTCTTTGTCCAAGAATCCAATAACAACAACCTATCTGTTTGTTGGGCTCCAACAATACTGGAATGCGAATCAACAATCGGTTTCTGTTTGTTTACATTGTTTGTTTACATTCTGTTGGTTTCCTTTCTTTACATTGTGCAACAATCGGTTTATATCGATTAAAATATCGTTTTCATCGGTAACACGTGCGTTTCTGTTTGTTTACATTGTTGGCCTAACACGTGGCGCCACCTGGCATTTCCTTTGTTTACTTTGTCCAACAATCGGTTTATATCGATTAAAATATCGTTTTCATCGGTAACACGTGGTGTTTCTTTGTCCAACAATCCAATAACAACAACCTATCTGTTTGTTGGGCTCCAACAATACTGGAATGCGAATCAACAATCGGTTTCTGTTTGTTTACATTGTTTGTTTACATTCTGTTGGTTTCCTTTGTTTACATTGTGCAACAATCGGTTTATATCGATTAAAATATCGTTTTCATCGGTAACACGTGCGTTTCTGTTTGTTTACATTGTTGGCCTAACACGTGGCGCCACCTGGCATTTCCTTTGTTTACTTTGTCCAACAATCGGTTTATATCGATTAAAATATCGTTTTCATCGGTAACACGTGGTGTTTCTTTGTCCAACAATCCAATAACAACAACCTATCTGTTTGTTGGGCTCCAACAATACTGGAATGCGAATCAACAATCGGTTTCTGTTTGTTTACATTGTTTGTTTACATTCTGTTGGTTTCCTTTGTTTACATTGTGCAACAATCGGTTTATATCGATTAAAATATCGTTTTCATCGGTAACACGTGCGTTTCTGTTTGTTTACATTGTTGGCCTAACACGTGGCGCCACCTGGCATTTCCTTTGTTTACTTTGTCCAACAATCGGTTTATATCGATTAAAATATCGTTTTCATCGGTAACACGTGGTGTTTCTTTGTCCAACAATCCAATAACAACAACCTATCTGTTTGTTGGGCTCCAACAATACTGGAATGCGAATCAACAATCGGTTTCTGTTTGTTTACATTGTTTGTTTACATTCTGTTGGTTTCCTTTGTTTACATTGTGCAACAATCGGTTTATATCGATTAAAATATCGTTTTCATCGGTAACACGTGCGTTTCTGTTTGTTTACATTGTTGGCCTAACACGTGGCGCCACCTTGCATTTCCTTTGTTTACTTTGTCCAACAATCGGTTTATATCGATTAAAATATCGTTTTCATCGGTAACACGTGGTGTTTCTTTGTCCAACAATCCAATAACAACAACCTATCTGTTTGTTGGGCTCCAACAATACTGGAATGCGAATCAACAATCGGTTTCTGTTTGTTTACATTGTTTGTTTACATTCTGTTGGTTTCCTTTGTTTACATTGTGCAACAATCGGTTTATATCGATTAAAATATCGTTTTCATCGGTAACACGTGGTGTTTCTTTGTCCAACAATCCAATAACAACAACCTATCTGTTTGTTGGGCTACAACAATACTGGAATGCGAATCAACAATCGGTTTCTGTTTGTTTACATTGTTTGTTTACATTCTGTTGGTTTCCTTTGTTTACATTGTGCAACAATCGGTTTATATCGATTAAAATATCGTTTTCATCGGTAACACGTGCGTTTCTGTTTGTTTACATTGTTGGCCTAACACGTGGCGCCACCTGGCATTTCCTTTGTTTACTTTCTCCAACAATCGGTTTATATCGATTAAAATATCGTTTTCATCGGTAACACGTGGTGTTTCTTTGTCCAACAATCCAATAACAACAACCTATCTGTTTGTTGGGCTACAACAATACTGGAATGCGAATCAACAGTCGGTTTCTGTTTGTTTACATTGTTTGTTTACATTCTGTTGGTTTCCTTTGTTTACATTGTGCAACAATCGGTTTATATCGATTAAAATATCGTTTTCATCGATAACACGTGCGTTTCTGTTTGTTTACATTGTTGGCCTAACACGTGGCGCCACCTGGCATTTCCTTTGTTTACTTTGTCCAACAATCGGTTTATATCGATTAAAATATCGTTTTCATCGGTAACACGTGGTGTTTCTTTGTCCAACAATCCAATAACAACAACCTATCTGTTTGTTGGGCTCCAACAATACTGGAATGCGAATCAACAATCGGTTTCTGTTTGTTTACATTGTTTGTTTACATTCTGTTGGTTTCCTTTGTTTACATTGTGCAACAATCGGTTTATATCGATTAAAATATCGTTTTCATCGGTAACACGTGCGTTTCTGTTTGTTTACATTGTTGGCCTAACACGTGGCGCCACCTGGCATTTCCTTTGTTTACTTTGTCCAACAATCGGTTTATATCGATTAAAATATCGTTTTCATCGGTAACACGTGGTGTTTCGTTGTCCAACAATCCAATAACAACAACCTATCTGTTTGTTGGGCTCCAACAATACTGGAATGCGAATCAACAATCGGTTTCTGTTTGTTTACATTGTTTGTTTACATTCTGTTGGTTTCCTTTGTTTACATTGTGCAACAATCGGTTTATATCGATTAAAATATCGTTTTCATCGGTAACACGTGCGTTTCTGTTTGTTTACATTGTTGGCCTAACACGTGGCGCCAGCTGGCATTTCCTTTGTTTACTTTGTCCAACAATCGGTTTATATCGATTAAAATATCGTTTTCATCGGTAACACGTGGTGTTTCTTTGTCCAACAATCCAATAACAACAACCTATCTGTTTGTTGGGCTCCAACAATACTGGAATGCGAATCAACAATCGGTTTCTGTTTGTTTACATTGTTTGTTTACATTCTGTTGGTTTCCTTTGTTTACATTGTGCAACAATCGGTTTATATCGATTAAAATATCGTTTTCATCGGTAACACGTGCGTTTCTGTTTGTTTACATTGTTGGCCTAACACGTGGCGCCACCTGGCATTTCCTTTGTTTACTTTGTCCAACAATCGGTTTATATCGATTAAAATATCGTTTTCATCGGTAACACGTGGTGTTTCTTTGTCCAACAATCCAATAACAACAACCTATCTGTTTGTTGGTCTCCAACAATACTGGAATGCGAATCAACAATCGGTTTCTGTTTGTTTACATTGTTTGTTTACATTCTGTTGGTTTCCTTTGTTTACATTATGCAACAATCGGTTTATATCGATTAAAATATCGTTTTCATCGGTAACACGTGCGTTTCTGTTTGTTTACATTGTTGGCCTAACACGTGGCGCCACCTGGCATTTCCTTTGTTTACTTTGTCCAACAATCGGTTTATATCGATTAAAATATCGTTTTCATCGGTAACACGTGGTGTTTCTTTGTCCAAGAATCCAATAACAACAACCTATCTGTTTGTTGGGCTCCAACAATACTGGAATGCGAATCAACAATCGGTTTCTGTTTGTTTACATTGTTTGTTTACATTCTGTTGGTTTCCTTTGTTTACATTGTGCAACAATCGGTTTATATCGATTAAAATATCGTTTTCATCGGTAACACGTGCGTTTCTGTTTGTTTACATTGTTGGCCTAACACGTGGCGCCACCTGGCATTTCCTTTGTTTACTTTGTCCAACAATCGGTTTATATCGATTAAAATATCGTTTTCATCGGTAACACGTGGTGTTTCTTTGTCCAACAATCCAATAACAACAACCTATCTGTTTGTTGGGCTCCAACAATACTGGAATGCGAATCAACAATCGGTTTCTGTTTGTTTACATTGTTTGTTTACATTCTGTTGGTTTCCTTTGTTTACATTGTGCAACAATCGGTTTATATCGATTAAAATATCGTTTTCATCGGTAACACGTGCGTTTCTGTTTGTTTACATTGTTGGCCTAACACGTGGCGCCACCTGGCATTTCCTTTGTTTACTTTGTCCAACAATCGGTTTATATCGATTAAAATATCGTTTTCATCGGTAACACGTGGTGTTTCTTTGTCCAACAATCCAATAACAACAACCTATCTGTTTGTTGGGCTCCAACAATACTGGAATGCGAATCAACAATCGGTTTCTGTTTGTTTACATTGTTTGTTTACATTCTGTTGGTTTCCTTTGTTTACATTGTGCAACAATCGGTTTATATCGATTAAAATATCGTTTTCATCGGTAACACGTGCGTTTCTGTTTGTTTACATTGTTGGCCTAACACGTGGCGCCAGCTGGCATTTCCTTTGTTTACTTTGTCCAACAATCGGTTTATATCGATTAAAATATCGTTTTCATCGGTAACACGTGGTGTTTCTTTGTCCAACAATCCAATAACAACAACCTATCTGTTTGTTGGGCTCCAACAATACTGGAATGCGAATCAACAATCGGTTTCTGTTTGTTTACATTGTTTGTTTACATTCTGTTGGTTTCCTTTGTTTACATTGTGCAACAATCGGTTTATATCGATTAAAATATCGTTTTCATCGGTAACACGTGCGTTTCTGTTTGTTTACATTGTTGGCCTAACACGTGACGCCACCTGGCATTTCCTTTGTTTACTTTGTCCAACAATCGGTTTATATCGATTAAAATATCGTTTTCATCGGTAACACGTGGTGTTTCTTTGTCCAACAATCCAATAACAACAACCTATCTGTTTGTTGGTCTCCAACAATACTGGAATGCGAATCAACAATCGGTTTCTGTTTGTTTACATTGTTTGTTTACATTCTGTTGGTTTCCTTTGTTTACATTATTCAACAATCGGTTTATATCGATTAAAATATCGTTTTCATCGGTAACACGTGCGTTTCTGTTTGTTTACATTGTTGGCCTAACACGTGGCGCCACCTGGCATTTCCTTTGTTTACTTTGTCCAACAATCGGTTTATATCGATTAAAATATCGTTTTCATCGGTAACACGTGGTGTTTCTTTGTCCAAGAATCCAATAACAACAACCTATCTGTTTGTTGGGCTCCAACAATACTGGAATGCGAATCAACAATCGGTTTCTGTTTGTTTACATTGTTTGTTTACATTCTGTTGGTTTCCTTTCTTTACATTGTGCAACAATCGGTTTATATCGATTAAAATATCGTTTTCATCGGTAACACGTGCGTTTCTGTTTGTTTACATTGTTGGCCTAACACGTGGCGCCACCTGGCATTTCCTTTGTTTACTTTGTCCAACAATCGGTTTATATCGATTAAAATATCGTTTTCATCGGTAACACGTGGTGTTTCTTTGTCCAACAATCCAATAACAACAACCTATCTGTTTGTTGGGCTCCAACAATACTGGAATGCGAATCAACAATCGGTTTCTGTTTGTTTACATTGTTTGTTTACATTCTGTTGGTTTCCTTTGTTTACATTGTGCAACAATCGGTTTATATCGATTAAAATATCGTTTTCATCGGTAACACGTGCGTTTCTGTTTGTTTACATTGTTGGCCTAACACGTGGCGCCACCTGGCATTTCCTTTGTTTACTTTGTCCAACAATCGGTTTATATCGATTAAAATATCGTTTTCATCGGTAACACGTGGTGTTTCTTTGTCCAACAATCCAATAACAACAACCTATCTGTTTGTTGGGCTCCAACAATACTGGAATGCGAATCAACAATCGGTTTCTGTTTGTTTACATTCTGTTGGTTTCCTTTGTTTACATTGTGCAACAATCGCTTTATATCGATTAAAATATCGTTTTCATCGGTAACACGTGCGTTTCTGTTTGTTTACATTGTTGGCCTAACACGTGGCGCCACCTGGCATTTCCTTTGTTTACTTTGTCCAACAATCGGTTTATATCGATTAAAATATCGTTTTCATCGGTAACACGTGGTGTTTCTTTGTCCAACAATCCAATAACAACAACCTATCTGTTTGTTGGGCTCCAACAATACTGGAATGCGAATCAACAATCGGTTTCTGTTTGTTTACATTGTTTGTTTACATTCTGTTGGTTTCCTTTGTTTACATTGTGCAACAATCGGTTTATATCGATTAAAATATCGTTTTCATCGGTAACACGTGCGTTTCTGTTTGTTTACATTGTTGGCCTAACACGTGGCGCCACCTTGCATTTCCTTTGTTTACTTTGTCCAACAATCGGTTTATATCGATTAAAATATCGTTTTCATCGGTAACACGTGGTGTTTCTTTGTCCAACAATCCAATAACAACAACCTATCTGTTTGTTGGGCTCCAACAATACTGGAATGCGAATCAACAATCGGTTTCTGTTTGTTTACATTGTTTGTTTACATTCTGTTGGTTTCCTTTGTTTACATTGTGCAACAATCGGTTTATATCGATTAAAATATCGTTTTCATCGGTAACACGTGGTGTTTCTTTGTCCAACAATCCAATAACAACAACCTATCTGTTTGTTGGGCTACAACAATACTGGAATGCGAATCAACAATCGGTTTCTGTTTGTTTACATTGTTTGTTTACATTCTGTTGGTTTCCTTTGTTTACATTGTGCAACAATCGGTTTATATCGATTAAAATATCGTTTTCATCGGTAACACGTGCGTTTCTGTTTGTTTACATTGTTGGCCTAACACGTGGCGCCACCTGGCATTTCCTTTGTTTACTTTCTCCAACAATCGGTTTATATCGATTAAAATATCGTTTTCATCGGTAACACGTGGTGTTTCTTTGTCCAACAATCCAATAACAACAACCTATCTGTTTGTTGGGCTACAACAATACTGGAATGCGAATCAACAGTCGGTTTCTGTTTGTTTACATTGTTTGTTTACATTCTGTTGGTTTCCTTTGTTTACATTGTGCAACAATCGGTTTATATCGATTAAAATATCGTTTTCATCGATAACACGTGCGTTTCTGTTTGTTTACATTGTTGGCCTAACACGTGGCGCCACCTGGCATTTCCTTTGTTTACTTTGTCCAACAATCGGTTTATATCGATTAAAATATCGTTTTCATCGGTAACACGTGGTGTTTCTTTGTCCAACAATCCAATAACAACAACCTATCTGTTTGTTGGGCTCCAACAATACTGGAATGCGAATCAACAATCGGTTTCTGTTTGTTTACATTGTTTGTTTACATTCTGTTGGTTTCCTTTGTTTACATTGTGCAACAATCGGTTTATATCGATTAAAATATCGTTTTCATCGGTAACACGTGCGTTTCTGTTTGTTTACATTGTTGGCCTAACACGTGGCGCCACCTGGCATTTCCTTTGTTTACTTTGTCCAACAATCGGTTTATATCGATTAAAATATCGTTTTCATCGGTAACACGTGGTGTTTCTTTGTCCAACAATCCAATAACAACAACCTATCTGTTTGTTGGGCTCCAACAATACTGGAATGCGAATCAACAATCGGTTTCTGTTTGTTTACATTGTTTGTTTACATTCTGTTGGTTTCCTTTGTTTACATTGTGCAACAATCGGTTTATATCGATTAAAATATCGTTTTCATCGGTAACACGTGCGTTTCTGTTTGTTTACATTGTTGGCCTAACACGTGGCGCCACCTGGCATTTCCTTTGTTTACTTTGTCCAACAATCGGTTTATATCGATTAAAATATCGTTTTCATCGGTAACACGTGGTGTTTCTTTGTCCAACAATCCAATAACAACAACCTATCTGTTTGTTGGGCTCCAACAATACTGGAATGCGAATCAACAATCGGTTTCTGTTTGTTTACATTGTTTGTTTACATTCTGTTGGTTTCCTTTGTTTACATTGTGCAACAATCAGTTTATATCGATTAAAATATCGTTTTCATCGGTAACACGTGCGTTTCTGTTTGTTTACATTGTTGGCCTAACACGTGGCGCCACCTGGCATTTCCTTTGTTTACTTTGTCCAACAATCGGTTTATATCGATTAAAATATCGTTTTCATCGGTAACACGTGGTGTTTCTTTGTCCAACAATCCAATAACAACAACCTATCTGTTTGTTGGGCTCCAACAATACTGGAATGCGAATCAACAATCGGTTTCTGTTTGTTTACATTGTTTGTTTACATTCTGTTGGTTTCCTTTGTTTACATTGTGCAACAATCGGTTTATATCGATTAAAATATCGTTTTCATCGGTAACACGTGCCTTTCTGTTTGTTTACATTGTTGGCCTAACACGTGGCGCCACCTGGCATTTCCTTTGTTTACTTTGTCCAACAATCGGTTTATATCGATTAAAATATCGTTTTCATCGGTAACACGTGGTGTTTCTTTGTCCAACAATCCAATAACAACAACCTATCTGTTTGTTGGGCTCCAACAATACTGGAATGCGAATCAACAATCGGTTTCTGTTTGTTTACATTGTTTGTTTACATTCTGTTGGTTTCCTTTGTTTACATTGTGCAACAATCGGTTTATATCGATTAAAATATCGTTTTCATCGGTAACACGTGCGTTTCTGTTTGTTTACATTGTTGGCCTAACACGTGGCGCCACCTGGCATTTCCTTTGTTTACTTTGTCCAACAATCGGTTTATATCGATTAAAATATCGTTTTCATCGGTAACACGTGGTGTTTCTTTGTCCAACAATCCAATAACAACAACCTATCTGTTTGTTGGGCTCCAACAATACTGGAATGCGAATCAACAATCGGTTTCTGTTTGTTTACATTGTTTGTTTACATTCTGTTGGTTTCCTTTGTTTACATTATGCAACAATCGGTTTATATCGATTAAAATATCGTTTTCATCGGTAACACGTGCGTTTCTGTTTGTTTACATTGTTGGTCTAACACGTGGCGCCACCTGGCATTTCCTTTGTTTACTTTGTCCAACAATCGGTTTATATCGATTAAAATATCGTTTTCATCGGTAACACGTGGTGTTTCTTTGTCCAAGAATCCAATAACAACAACCTATCTGTTTGTTGGGCTCCAACAATACTGGAATGCGAATCAACAATCGGTTTCTGTTTGTTTACATTGTTTGTTTACATTCTGTTGGTTTCCTTTGTTTACATTGTGCAACAATCGGTTTATATCGATTAAAATATCGTTTTCATCGGTAACACGTGCGTTTCTGTTTGTTTACATTGTTGGCCTAACACGGGGCGCCACCTGGCATTTCCTTTGTTTACTTTGTCCAACAATCGGTTTATATCGATTAAAATATCGTTTTCATCGGTAACACGTGGTGTTTCTTTGTCCAACAATCCAATAACAACAACCTATCTGTTTGTTGGGCTCCAACAATACTGGAATGCGAATCAACAATCGGTTTCTGTTTGTTTACATTGTTTGTTTACATTCTGTTGGTTTCCTTTGTTTACATTGTGCAACAATCGGTTTATATCGATTAAAATATCGTTTTCATCGGTAACACGTGCGTTTCTGTTTGTTTACATTGTTGGCCTAACACGTGGCGCCACCTGGCATTTCCTTTGTTTACTTTGTCCAACAATCGGTTTATATCGATTAAAATATCGTTTTCATCGGTAACACGTGGTGTTTCTTTGTCCAACAATCCAATAACAACAACCTATCTGTTTGTTGGGCTCCAACAATACTGGAATGCGAATCAACAATCGGTTTCGGTTTGTTTACATTGTTTGTTTACATTCTGTTGGTTTCCTTTGTTTACATTGTGCAACAATCGGTTTATATCGATTAAAATATCGTTTTCATCGGTAACACGTGCGTTTCTGTTTGTTTACATTGTTGGCCTAACACGTGGCGCCACCTGGCATTTCCTTTGTTTACTTTGTCCAACAATCGGTTTATATCGATTAAAATATCGTTTTCATCGGTAACACGTGGTGTTTCTTTGTCCAACAATCCAATAACAACAACCTATCTGTTTGTTGGGCTCCAACAATACTGGAATGCGAATCAACAATCGGTTTCTGTTTGTTTACATTGTTTGTTTACATTCTGTTGGTTTCCTTTGTTTACATTGTGCAACAATCGGTTTATATCGATTAAAATATCGTTTTCATCGGTAACACGTGCGTTTCTGTTTGTTTACATTGTTGGCCTAACACCTGGCGCCACCTGGCATTTCCTTTGTTTACTTTGTCCAACAATCGGTTTATATCGATTAAAATATCGTTTTCATCGGTAACACGTGGTGTTTCTTTGTCCAACAATCCAATAACAACAACCTATCTGTTTGTTGGGCTCCAACAATACTGGAATGCGAATCAACAATCGGTTTCTGTTTGTTTACATTGTTTGTTTACATTCTGTTGGTTTCCTTTGTTTACATTGTGCAACAATCGGTTTATATCGATTAAAATATCGTTTTCATCGGTAACACGTGCGTTTCTGTTTGTTTACATTGTTGGCCTAACACGTGGCGCCACCTGGCATTTCCTTTGTTTACTTTGTCCAACAATCGGTTTATATCGATTAAAATATCGCTTTCATCGGTAACACGTGGTGTTTCTTTGTCCAACAATCCAATAACAACAACCTATCTGTTTGTTGGGCTCCAACAATACTGGAATGCGAATCAACAATCGGTTTCTGTTTGTTTACATTGTTTGTTTACATTCTGTTGGTTTCCTTTGTTTACATTGTGCAACAATCGGTTTATATCGATTAAAATATCGTTTTCATCGGTAACACGTGCGTTTCTGTTTGTTTACATTGTTGGCCTAACACGTGGCGCCACCTGGCATTTCCTTTGTTTACTTTGTCCAACAATCGGTTTATATCGATTAAAATATCGTTTTCATCGGTAACACGTGGTGTTTCTTTGTCCAACAATCCAATAACAACAACCTATCTGTTTGTTGGGCTCCAACAATACTGGAATGCGAATCAACAATCGGTTTCTGTTTGTTTACATTGTTTGTTTACATTCTGTTGGTTTCCTTTGTTTACATTGTGCAACAATCGGTTTATATCGATTAAAATATCGTTTTCATCGGTAACACGTGCGTTTCTGTTTGTTTACATTGTTGGCCTAACACGTGGCGCCACCTGGCATTTCCTTTGTTTACTTTGTCCAACAATCGGTTTATATCGATTAAAATATCGTTTTCATCGGTAACACGTGGTGTTTCTTTGTCCAACAATCCAATAACAACAACCTATCTGTTTGTTGGGCTCCAACAATACTGGAATGCGAATCAACAATCGGTTTCTGTTTGTTTACATTGTTTGTTTACATTCTGTTGGATTCCTTTGTTTACATTATGCAACAATCGGTTTATATCGATTAAAATATCGTTTTCATCGGTAACACGTGCGTTTCTGTTTGTTTACATTGTTGGCCTAACACGTGGCGCCACCTGGCATTTCCATTGTTTACTTTGTCCAACAATCGGTTTATATCGATTAAAATATCGTTTTCATCGGTAACACGTGGTGTTTCTTTGTCCAACAATCCAATAACAACAACCTATCTGTTTGTTGGGCTCCAACAATACTGGAATGCGAATCAACAATCGGTTTCTGTTTGTTTACATTGTTTGTTTACATTCTGTTGGTTTCCTTTGTTTACATTGTGCAACAATCGGTTTATATCGATTAAAATATCGTTTTCATCGGTAACACGTGCGTTTCTGTTTGTTTACATTGTTGGCCTAACACGTGGCGCCACCTGGCATTTCCTTTGTTTACTTTGTCCAACAATCGGTTTATATCGATTAAAATATCGTTTTCATCGGTAACACGTGGGGTTTCTTTGTCCAACAATCCAATAACAACAACCTATCTGTTTGTTGGGCTCCAACAATACTGGAATGCGAATCAACAATCGGTTTCTGTTTGTTTACATTGTTTGTTTACATTCTGTTGGTTTCCTTTGTTTACATTGTGCAACAATCGGTTTATATCGATTAAAATATCGTTTTCATCGGTAACACGTGCGTTTCTGTTTGTTTACATTGTTGGCCTAACACGTGGCGCCACCTGGCATTTCCTTTGTTTACTTTGTCCAACAATCGGTTTATATCGATTAAAATATCGCTTTCATCGGTAACACGTGGTGTTTCTTTGTCCAACAATCCAATAACAACAACCTATCTGTTTGTTGGGCTCCAACAATACTGGAATGCGAATCAACAATCGGTTTCTGTTTGTTTACATTGTTTGTTTACATTCTGTTGGTTTCCTTTGTTTACATTGTGCAACAATCGGTTTATATCGATTAAAATATCGTTTTCATCGGTAACACGTGCGTTTCTGTTTGTTTACATTGTTGGCCTAACACGTGGCGCCACCTGGCATTTCCTTTGTTTACTTTGTCCAACAATCGGTTTATATCGATTAAAATATCGTTTTCATCGGTAACACGTGGTGTTTCTTTGTCCAACAATCCAATAACAACAACCTATCTGTTTGTTGGGCTCCAACAATACTGGAATGCGAATCAACAATCGGTTTCTGTTTGTTTACATTGTTTGTTTACATTCTGTTGGTTTCCTTTGTTTACATTGTGCAACAATCGGTTTATATCGATTAAAATATCGTTTTCATCGGTAACACGTGCGTTTCTGTTTGTTTACATTGTTGGCCTAACACGTGGCGCCACCTGGCATTTCCTTTGTTTACTTTGTCCAACAATCGGTTTATATCGATTAAAATATCGTTTTCATCGGTAACACGTGGTGTTTCTTTGTCCAACAATCCAATAACAACAACCTATCTGTTTGTTGGGCTCCAACAATACTGGAATGCGAATCAACAATCGGTTTCTGTTTGTTTACATTGTTTGTTTACATTCTGTTGGATTCCTTTGTTTACATTATGCAACAATCGGTTTATATCGATTAAAATATCGTTTTCATCGGTAACACGTGCGTTTCTGTTTGTTTACATTGTTGGCCTAACACGTGGCGCCACCTGGCATTTCCTTTGTTTACTTTGTCCAACAATCGGTTTATATCGATTAAAATATCGTTTTCATCGGTAACACGTGGTGTTTCTTTGTCCAACAATCCAATAACAACAACCTATCTGTTTGTTGGGCTCCAACAATACTGGAATGCGAATCAACAATCGGTTTCTGTTTGTTTACATTGTTTGTTTACATTCTGTTGGTTTCCTTTGTTTACATTGTGCAACAATCGGTTTATATCGATTAAAATATCGTTTTCATCGGTAACACGTGCGTTTCTGTTTGTTTACATTGTTGGCCTAACACGTGGCGCCACCTGGCATTTCCTTTGTTTACTTTGTCCAACAATCGGTTTATATCGATTAAAATATCGTTTTCATCGGTAACACGTGGTGTTTCTTTGTCCAACAATCCAATAACAACAACCTATCTGTTTGTTGGGCTCCAACAATACTGGAATGCGAATCAACAATCGGTTTCTGTTTGTTTACATTGTTTGTTTACATTCTGTTGGTTTCCTTTGTTTACATTGTGCAACAATCGGTTTATATCGATTAAAATATCGTTTTCATCGGTAACACGTGCGTTTCTGTTTGTTTACATTGTTGGCCTAACACGTGGCGCCACCTGGCATTTCCTTTGTTTACTTTGTCCAACAATCGGTTTATATCGATTAAAATATCGTTTTCATCGGTAACACGTGGTGTTTCTTTGTCCAACAATCCAATAACAACAACCTATCTGTTTGTTGGGCTACAACAATACTGGAATGCGAATCAACAATCGGTTTCTGTTTGTTTACATTGTTTGTTTACATTCTGTTGGTTTCCTTTGTTTACATTGTGCAACAATCGGTTTATATCGATTAAAATATCGTTTTCATCGGTAACACGTGCGTTTCTGTTTGTTTACATTGTTGGCCTAACACGTGGCGCCACCTGGCACTTCCTTTATTTACTTTCTCCAACAATCGGTTTATATCGATTAAAATATCGTTTTCATCGGTAACACGTGGTGTTTCTTTGTCCAACAATCCAATAACAACAACCTATCTGTTTGTTGGGCTCCAACAATACTGGAATGCGAATCAACAATCGGTTTCTGTTTGTTTACATTGTTTGTTTACATTCTGTTGGTTTCCTTTGTTTACATTGTGCAACAATCGGTTTATATCGATTAAAATATCGTTTTCATCGGTAACACGTGCGTTTCTGTTTGTTTACATTGTTGGCCTAACACGTGGCGCCACCTGGCATTTCCTTTGTTTACTTTGTCCAACAATCGGTTTATATCGATTAAAATATCGTTTTCATCGGTAACACGTGGTGTTTCTTTGTCCAACAATCCAATAACAACAACCTATCTGTTTGTTGGGCTCCAACAATACTGGAATGCGAATCAACAATCGGTTTCTGTTTGTTTACATTGTTTGTTTACATTCTGTTGGTTTCCTTTGTTTACATTGTGCAACAATCGGTTTATATCGATTAAAATATCGTTTTCATCGGTAACACGTGCGTTTCTGTTTGTTTACATTGTTGGCCTAACACGTGGCGCCACCTGGCATTTCCTTTGTTTACTTTGTCCAACAATCGGTTTATATCGATTAAAATATCGTTTTCATCGGTAACACGTGGTGTTTCTTTGTCCAACAATCCAATAACAACAACCTATCTGTTTGTTGGGCTCCAACAATACTGGAATGCGAATCAACAATCGGTTTCTGTTTGTTTACATTGTTTGTTTACATTCTGTTGGTTTCCTTTGTTTACATTGTGCAACAATCGGTTTATATCGATTAAAATATCGTTTTCATCGGTAACACGTGCGTTTCTGTTTGTTTACATTGTTGGCCTAACACGTGGCGCCACCTGGCATTTCCTTTGTTTACTTTGTCCAACAATCGGTTTATATCGATTAAAATATCGTTTTCATCGGTAACACGTGGTGTTTCTTTGTCCAACAATCCAATAACAACAACCTATCTGTTTGTTGGGCTCCAACAATACTGGAATGCGAATCAACAATCGGTTTCTGTTTGTTTACATTGTTTGTTTACATTCTGTTGGTTTCCTTTGTTTACATTGTGCAACAATCAGTTTATATCGATTAAAATATCGTTTTCATCGGTAACACGTGCGTTTCTGTTTGTTTACATTGTTGGCCTAACACGTGGCGCCACCTGGCATTTCCTTTGTTTACTTTGTCCAACAATCGGTTTATATCGATTAAAATATCGTTTTCATCGGTAACACGTGGTGTTTCTTTGTCCAACAATCCAATAACAACAACCTATCTGTTTGTTGGGCTCCAACAATACAGGAATGCGAATCAACAATCGGTTTCTGTTTGTTTACATTGTTTGTTTACATTCTGTTGGTTTCCTTTGTTTACATTGTGCAACAATCGGTTTATATCGATTAAAATATCGTTTTCATCGGTAACACGTGCGTTTCTGTTTGTTTACATTGTTGGCCTAACACGTGGCGCCACCTGGCATTTCCTTTGTTTACTTTGTCCAACAATCGGTTTATATCGATTAAAATATCGTTTTCATCGGTAACACGTGGTGTTTCTTTGTCCAACAATCCAATAACAACAACCTATCTCTTTGTTGTGCTCCAACAATACTGGAATGCGAATCAACAATCGGTTTCTATTTGTTTACATTGTTTGTTTACATTCTGTTGGTTTCCTTTGTTTACATTGTGCAACAATCGGTTTATATCGATTAAAATATCGTTTTCATCGGTAACACGTGCGTTTCTGTTTGTTTACATTGTTGGCCTAACACGTGGCGCCACCTGGCATTTCCTTTGTTTACTTTGTCCAACAATCGGTTTATATCGATTAAAATATCGTTTTCATCGGTAACACGTGGTGTTTCTTTGTCCAACAATCCAATAACAACAACCTATCTGTTTGTTGGGCTCCAACAATACTGGAATGCGAATCAACAATCGGTTTCTGTTTGTTTACATTCTGTTGGTTTCCTTTGTTTACATTATGCAACCATCGGTTTATATCGATTAAAATATCGTTTTCATCGGTAACACGTGCGTTTCTGTTTGTTTACATTGTTGGCCTAACACGTGGCGCCACCTGGCATTTCCTTTGTTTACTTTGTCCAACAATCGGTTTATATCGATTAAAATATCGTTTTCATCGGTAACACGTGGTGTTTCTTTGTCCAAGAATCCAATAACAACAACCTATCTGTTTGTTGGGCTCCAACAATACTGGAATGCGAATCAACAATCGGTTTCTGTTTGTTTACATTGTTTGTTTACATTCTGTTGGTTTCCTTTCTTTACATTGTGCAACAATCGGTTTATATCGATTAAAATATCGTTTTCATCGGTAACACGTGGTGTTTCTTTGTCCAACAATCCAATAACAACAACCTATCTGTTTGTTGGGCTCCAACAATACTGGAATGCGAATCAACAATCGGTTTCTGTTTGTTTACATTGTTTGTTTACATTCTGTTGGTTTCCTTTGTTTACATTGTGCAACAATCGGTTTATATCGATTAAAATATCGTTTTCATCGGTAACACGTGCGTTTCTGTTTGTTTACATTGTTGGCCTAACACGTGGCGCCACCTGGCATTTCCTTTGTTTACTTTGTCCAACAATCGGTTTATATCGATTAAAATATCGTTTTCATCGGTAACACGTGGTGTTTCTTTGTCCAACAATCCAATAACAACAACCTATCTGTTTGTTGGGCTCCAACAATACTGGAATGCGAATCAACAATCGGTTTCTGTTTGTTTACATTGTTTGTTTACATTCTGTTGTTTTCCTTTGTTTACATTGTGCAACAATCGGTTTATATCGATTAAAATATCGTTTTCATCGGTAACACGTGCGTTTCTGTTTGTTTACATTGTTGGCCTAACACGTGGCGCCACCTGGCATTTCCTTTGTTTACTTTGTCCAACAATCGGTTTATATCGATTAAAATATCGTTTTCATCGGTAACACGTGGTGTTTCTTTGTCCAACAATCCAATAACAACAACCTATCTGTTTGTTGGGCTCCAACAATACTGGAATGCGAATCAACAATCGGTTTCTGTTTGTTTACATTGTTTGTTTACATTCTGTTGGTTTCCTTTGTTTACATTGTGCAACAATCGGTTTATATCGATTAAAATATCGTTTTCATCGGTAACACGTGCGTTTCTGTTTGTTTACATTGTTGGCCTAACACGTGGCGCCACCTGGCATTTCCTTTGTTTACTTTGTCCAACAATCGGTTTATATCGATTAAAATATCGTTTTCATCGGTAACACGTGGTGTTTCTTTGTCCAACAATCCAATAACAACAACCTATCTGTTTGTTGGGCTACAACAATACTGGAATGCGAATCAACAATCGGTTTCTGTTTGTTTACATTGTTTGTTTACATTCTGTTGGTTTCCTTTGTTTACATTGTGCAACAATCGGTTTATATCGATTAAAATATCGTTTTCATCGGTAACACGTGCGTTTCTGTTTGTTTACATTGTTGGCCTAACACGTGGCGCCACCTGGCATTTCCTTTATTTACTTTCTCCAACAATCGGTTTATATCGATTAAAATATCGTTTTCATCGGTAACACGTGGTGTTTCTTTGTCCAACAATCCAATAACAACAACCTATCTGTTTGTTGGGCTCCAACAATACTGGAATGCGAATCAACAATCAGTTTCTGTTTGTTTACATTGTTTGTTTACATTCTGTTGGTTTCCTTTGTTTACATTGTGCAACAATCGGTTTATATCGATTAAAATATCGTTTTCATCGGTAACACGTGCGTTTCTGTTTGTTTACATTGTTGGCCTAACACGTGGCGCCACCTGGCATTTCCTTTGTTTACTTTGTCCAACAATCGGTTTATATCGATTAAAATATCGTTTTCATCGGTAACACGTGGTGTTTCTTTGTCCAACAATCCAATAACAACAACCTATCTGTTTGTTGGGCTCCAACAATACTGGAATGCGAATCAACAATCGGTTTCTGTTTGTTTACATTGTTTGTTTACATTCTGTTGGTTTCCTTTGTTTACATTGTGCAACAATCGGTTTATATCGATTAAAATATCGTTTTCATCGGTAACACGTGCGTTTCTGTTTGTTTACATTGTTGGCCTAACACGTGGCGCCACCTGGCATTTCCTTTGTTTACTTTGTCCAACAATCGGTTTATATCGATTAAAATATCGTTTTCATCGGTAACACGTGGTGTTTCTTTGTCCAACAATCCAATAACAACAACCTATCTGTTTGTTGGGCTCCAACAATACTGGAATGCGAATCAACAATCGGTTTCTGTTTGTTTACATTGTTTGTTTACATTCTGTTGGTTTCCTTTGTTTACATTGTGCAACAATCGGTTTATATCGATTAAAATATCGTTTTCATCGGTAACACGTGCGTTTCTGTTTGTTTACATTGTTGGCCTAACACGTGGCGCCACCTGGCATTTCCTTTGTTTACTTTGTCCAACAATCGGTTTATATCGATTAAAATATCGTTTTCATCGGTAACACGTGGTGTTTCTTTGTCCAACAATCCAATAACAACAACCTATCTGTTTGTTGGGCTCCAACAATACTGGAATGCGAATCAACAATCGGTTTCTGTTTGTTTACATTGTTTGTTTACATTCTGTTGGTTTCCTTTGTTTACATTGTGCAACAATCAGTTTATATCGATTAAAATATCGTTTTCATCGGTAACACGTGCGTTTCTGTTTGTTTACATTGTTGGCCTAACACGTGGCGCCGCCTGGCATTTCCTTTGTTTACTTTGTCCAACAATCGGTTTATATCGATTAAAATATCGTTTTCATCGGTAACACGTGGTGTTTCTTTGTCCAACAATCCAATAACAACAACCTATCTGTTTGTTGGGCTCCAACAATACTGGAATGCGAATCAACAATCGGTTTCTGTTTGTTTACATTCTGTTGGTTTCCTTTGTTTACATTGTGCAACAATCGGTTTATATCGATTAAAATATCGTTTTCATCGGTAACACGTGCGTTTCTGTTTGTTTACATTGTTGGCCTAACACGTGGCGCCACCTGGCATTTCCTTTGTTTACTTTGTCCAACAATCGGTTTATATCGATTAAAATATCGTTTTCATCGGTAACACGTGGTGTTTCTTTGTCCAACAATCCAATAACAACAACCTATCTCTTTGTTGTGCTCCAACAATACTGGAATGCGAATCAACAATCGGTTTCTATTTGTTTACATTGTTTGTTTACATTCTGTTGGTTTCCTTTGTTTACATTGTGCAACAATCGGTTTATATCGATTAAAATATCGTTTTCATCGGTAACACGTGCGTTTCTGTTTGTTTACATTGTTGGCCTAACACGTGGCACCACCTGGCATTTCCTTTGTTTACTTTGTCCAACAATCGGTTTATATCGATTAAAATATCGTTTTCATCGGTAACACGTGGTGTTTCTTTGTCCAACAATCCAATAACAACAACCTATCTGTTTGTTGGGCTCCAACAATACTGGAATGCGAATCAACAATCGGTTTCTGTTTGTTTACATTGTTTGTTTACATTCTGTTGGTTTCCTTTGTTTACATTATGCAACAATCGGTTTATATCGATTAAAATATCGTTTTCATCGGTAACACGTGCGTTTCTGTTTGTTTACATTGTTGGCCTAACACGTGGCGCCACCTGGCATTTCCTTTGTTTACTTTGTCCAACAATCGGTTTATATCGATTAAAATATCGTTTTCATCGGTAACACGTGGTGTTTCTTTGTCCAAGAATCCAATAACAACAACCTATCTGTTTGTTGGGCTCCAACAATACTGGAATGCGAATCAACAATCGGTTTCTGTTTGTTTACATTGTTTGTTTACATTCTGTTGGTTTCCTTTCTTTACATTGTGCAACAATCGGTTTATATCGATTAAAATATCGTTTTCATCGGTAACACGTGCGTTTCTGTTTGTTTACATTGTTGGCCTAACACGTGGCGCCACCTGGCATTTCCTTTGTTTACTTTGTCCAAAAATCGGTTTATATCGATTAAAATATCGTTTTCATCGGTAACACGTGGTGTTTCTTTGTCCAACAATCCAATAACAACAACCTATCTGTTTGTTGGGCTCCAACAATACTGGAATGCGAATCAACAATCGGTTTCTGTTTGTTTACATTGTTTGTTTACATTCTGTTGGTTTCCTTTGTTTACATTGTGCAACAATCGGTTTATATCGATTAAAATATCGTTTTCATCGGTAACACGTGCGTTTCTGTTTGTTTACATTGTTGGCCTAACACGTGGCGCCACCTGGCATTTCCTTTGTTTACTTTGTCCAACAATCGGTTTATATCGATTAAAATATCGTTTTCATCGGTAACACGTGGTGTTTCTTTGTCCAACAATCCAATAACAACAACCTATCTGTTTGTTGGGCTCCAACAATACTGGAATGCGAATCAACAATCGGTTTCTGTTTGTTTACATTGTTTGTTTACATTCTGTTGGTTTCCTTTGTTTACATTGTGCAACAATCGGTTTATATCGATTAAAATATCGTTTTCATCGGTAACACGTGCGTTTCTGTTTGTTTACATTGTTGGCCTAACACGTGGCGCCACCTGGCATTTCCTTTGTTTACTTTGTCCAACAATCGGTTTATATCGATTAAAATATCGTTTTCATCGGTAACACGTGGTGTTTCTTTGTCCAACAATCCAATAACAACAACCTATCTGTTTGTTGGGCTCCAACAATACTGGAATGCGAATCAACAATCGGTTTCTGTTTGTTTACATTGTTTGTTTACATTCTGTTGGTTTCCTTTGTTTACATTGTGCAACAATCGGTTTATATCGATTAAAATATCGTTTTCATCGGTAACACGTGCGTTTCTGTTTGTTTACATTGTTGGCCTAACACGTGGCGCCACCTGGCATTTCCTTTGTTTACTTTGTCCAACAATCGGTTTATATCGATTAAAATATCGTTTTCATCGGTAACACGTGGTGTTTCTTTGTCCAACAATCCAATAACAACAACCTATCTGTTTGTTGGGCTCCAACAATACTGGAATGCGAATCAACAATCGGTTTCTGTTTGTTTACATTGTTTGTTTACATTCTGTTGGTTTCCTTTGTTTACATTGTGCAACAATCGGTTTATATCGATTAAAATATCGTTTTCATCGGTAACACGTGCGTTTCTGTTTGTTTACATTGTTGGCCTAACACGTGGCGCCACCTGGCATTTTCTTTGATTACTTTGTCCAACAATCGGTTTATATCGATTAAAATATCGTTTTCATCGGTAACACGTGGTGTTTCTTTGTCCAACAATCCAATAACAACAACCTATCTGTTTGTTGGGCTCCAACAATACTGGAATGCGAATCAACAATCGGTTTCTGTTTGTTTACATTGTTTGTTTACATTCTGTTGGTTTCCTTTGTTTACATTGTGCAACAATCGGTTTATATCGATTAAAATATCGTTTTCATCGGTAACACGTGCGTTTCTGTTTGTTTACATTGTTGGCCTAACACGTGGCGCCACCTGGCATTTCCTTTGTTTACTTTGTCCAACAATCGGTTTATATCGATTAAAATATCGTTTTCATCGGTAACACGTGGTGTTTCTTTGTCCAACAATCCAATAACAACAACCTATCTGTTTGTTGGGCTCCAACAATACTGGAATGCGAATCAACAATCGGTTTCTGTTTGTTTACATTGTTTGTTTACATTCTGTTGGTTTCCTTTGTTTACATTGTGCAACAATCGGTTTATATCGATTAAAATATCGTTTTCATCGGTAACACGTGCGTTTCTGTTTGTTTACATTGTTGGCCTAACACGTGGCGCCACCTGGCATTTCCTTTGTTTACTTTGTCCAACAATCGGTTTATATCGATTAAAATATCGTTTTCATCGGTAACACGTGGTGTTTCTTTGTCCAACAATCCAATAACAACAACCTATCTGTTTGTTGGGCTCCAACAATACTGGAATGCGAATCAACAATCGGTTTCTGTTTGTTTACATTGTTTGTTTACATTCTGTTGGTTTCCATTGTTTACATTGTGCAACAATCGGTTTATATCGATTAAAATATCGTTTTCATCGGTAACACGTGCGTTTCTGTTTGTTTACATTGTTGGCCTAACACGTGGCGCCACCTGGCATTTCCTTTGTTTACTTTGTCCAACAATCGGTTTATATCGATTAAAATATCGTTTTCATCGGTAACACGTGGTGTTTCTTTGTCCAACAATCCAATAACAACAACCTATCTGTTTGTTGGGCTCCAACAATACTGGAATGCGAATCAACAATCGGTTTCTGTTTGTTTACATTGTTTGTTTACATTCTGTTGGTTTCCTTTGTTTACATTGTGCAACAATCGGTTTATATCGATTAAAATATCGTTTTCATCGGTAACACGTGCGTTTCTGTTTGTTTACATTGTTGGCCTAACACGTGGCGCCACCTGGCATTTCCTTTGTTTACTTTGTCCAACAATCGGTTTATATCGATTAAAATATCGTTTTCATCGGTAACACGTGGTGTTTCTTTGTCCAACAATCCAATAACAACAACCTATCTGTTTGTTGGGCTCCAACAATACTGGAATGCGAATCAACAATCGGTTTCTGTTTGTTTACATTGTTTGTTTACATTCTGTTGGTTTCCTTTGTTTACATTATGCAACAATCGGTTTATATCGATTAAAATATCGTTTTCATCGGTAACACGTGCGTTTCTGTTTGTTTACATTGTTGGCCTAACACGTGGCGCCACCTGGCATTTCCTTTGTTTACTTTGTCCAACAATCGGTTTATATCGATTAAAATATCGTTTTCATCGGTAACACGTGGTGTTTCTTTGTCCAAGAATCCAATAACAACAACCTATCTGTTTGTTGGGCTCCAACAATACTGGAATGCGAATCAACAATCGGTTTCTGTTTGTTTACATTGTTTGTTTACATTCTGTTGGTTTCCTTTCTTTACATTGTGCAACAATCGGTTTATATCGATTAAAATATCGTTTTCATCGGTAACACGTGCGTTTCTGTTTGTTTACATTGTTGGCCTAACACGTGGCGCCACCTGGCATTTCCTTTGTTTACTTTGTCCAACAATCGGTTTATATCGATTAAAATATCGTTTTCATCGGTAACACGTGGTGTTTCTTTGTCCAACAATCCAATAACAACAACCTATCTGTTTGTTGGGCTCCAACAATACTGGAATGCGAATCAACAATCGGTTTCTGTTTGTTTACATTGTTTGTTTACATTCTGTTGGTTTCCTTTGTTTACATTGTGCAACAATCGGTTTATATCGATTAAAATATCGTTTTCATCGGTAACACGTGCGTTTCTGTTTGTTTACATTGTTGGCCTAACACGTGGCGCCACCTGGCATTTCCTTTGTTTACTTTGTCCAACAATCGGTTTATATCGATTAAAATATCGTTTTCATCGGTAACACGTGGTGTTTCTTTGTCCAACAATCCAATAACAACAACCTATCTGTTTGTTGGGCTCCAACAATACTGGAATGCGAATCAACAATCGGTTTCTGTTTGTTTACATTGTTTGTTTACATTCTGTTGGTTTCCTTTGTTTACATTGTGCAACAATCGGTTTATATCGATTAAAATATCGTTTTCATCGGTAACACGTGCGTTTCTGTTTGTTTACATTGTTGGCCTAACACGTGGCGCCACCTGGCATTTCCTTTGTTTACTTTGTCCAACAATCGGTTTATATCGATTAAAATATCGTTTTCATCGGTAACACGTGGTGTTTCTTTGTCCAACAATCCAATAACAACAACCTATCTGTTTGTTGGGCTCCAACAATACTGGAATGCGAATCAACAATCGGTTTCTGTTTGTTTACATTGTTTGTTTACATTCTGTTGGTTTCCATTGTTTACATTTTGCAACAATCGGTTTATATCGATTTAAATATCGTTTTCATCGGTAACACGTGCGTTTCTGTTTGTTTACATTGTTGGCCTAACACGTGGCGCCACCTGGCATTTCCTTTGTTTACTTTGTCCAACAATCGGTTTATATCGATTAAAATATCGTTTTCATCGGTAACACGTGGTGTTTCTTTGTCCAACAATCCAATAACAACAACCTATCTGTTTGTTGGGCTCCAACAATACTGGAATGCGAATCAACAATCGGTTTCTGTTTGTTTACATTGTTTGTTTACATTCTGTTGGTTTCCTTTGTTTACATTGTGCAACAATCGGTTTATATCGATTAAAATATCGTTTTCATCGGTAACACGTGCGTTTCTGTTTGTTTACATTGTTGGCCTAACACGTGGCGCCACCTGGCATTTCCTTTGTTTACTTTGTCCAACAATCGGTTTATATCGATTAAAATATCGTTTTCATCGGTAACACGTGGTGTTTCTTTGTCCAGCAATCCAATAACAACAACCTATCTGTTTGTTGGGCTCCAACAATACTGGAATGCGAATCAACAATCGGTTTCTGTTTGTTTACATTGTTTGTTTACATTCTGTTGGTTTCCTTTGTTTACATTATGCAACAATCGGTTTATATCGATTAAAATATCGTTTTCATCGGTAACACGTGCGTTTCTGTTTGTTTACATTGTTGGCATAACACGTGGCGCCACCTGGCATTTCCTTTGTTTACTTTGTCCAACAATCGGTTTATATCGATTAAAATATCGTTTTCATCGGTAACACGTGGTGTTTCTTTGTCCAAGAATCCAATAACAACAACCTATCTGTTTGTTGGGCTCCAACAATACTGGAATGCGAATCAACAATCGGTTTCTGTTTGTTTACATTGTTTGTTTACATTCTGTTGGTTTCCTTTGTTTACATTGTGCAACAATCGGTTTATATCGATTAAAATATCGTTTTCATCGGTAACACGTGCGTTTCTGTTTGTTTACATTGTTGGCCTAACACGTGGCGCCACCTGGCATTTCCTTTGTTTACTTTGTCCAACAATCGGTTTATATCGATTAAAATATCGTTTTCATCGGTAACACGTGGTGTTTCTTTGTCCAACAATCCAATAACAACAACCTATCTGTTTGTTGGGCTCCAACAATACTGGAATGCGAATCAACAATCGGTTTCTGTTTGTTTACATTGTTTGTTTACATTCTGTTGGTTTCCTTTGTTTACATTGTGCAACAATCGGTTTATATCGATTAAAATATCGTTTTCATCGGTAACACGTGCGTTTCTGTTTGTTTACATTGTTGGCCTAACACGTGGCGCCACCTGGCATTTCCTTTGTTTACTTTGTCCAACAATCGGTTTATATCGATTAAAATATCGTTTTCATCGGTAACACGTGGTGTTTCTTTGTCCAACAATCCAATAACAACAACCTATCTGTTTGTTGGGCTCCAACAATACTGGAATGCGAATCAACAATCGGTTTCTGTTTGTTTACATTGTTTGTTTACATTCTGTTGGTTTCCTTTGTTTACATTGTGCAACAATCGGTTTATATCGATTAAAATATCGTTTTCATCGGTAACACGTGCGTTTCTGTTTGTTTACATTGTTGGCCTAACACGTGGCGCCACCTGGCATTTCCTTTGTTTACTTTGTCCAACAATCGGTTTATATCGATTAAAATATCGTTTTCATCGGTAACACGTGGTGTTTCTTTGTCCAACAATCCAATAACAACAACCTATCTGTTTGTTGGGCTCCAACAATACTGGAATGCGCATCAACAATCGGTTTCTGTTTGTTTACATTGTTTGTTTACATTCTGTTGGTTTCCTTTGTTTACATTGTGCAACAATCGGTTTATATCGATTAAAATATCGTTTTCATCGGTAACACGTGCGTTTCTGTTTGTTTACATTGTTGGCCTAACACGTGGCGCCACCTGGCATTTCCTTTGTTTACTTTGTCCAACAATCGGTTTATATCGATTAAAATATCGTTTTCATCGGTAACACGTGGTGTTTCTTTGTCCAACAATCCAATAACAACAACCTATCTGTTTGTTGGGCTCCAACAATACTGGAATGCGAATCAACAATCGGTTTCTGTTTGTTTACATTGTTTGTTTACATTCTGTTGGTTTCCTTAGTTTACATTGTGCAACAATCGGTTTATATCGATTAAAATATCGTTTTCATCGGTAACACGTGCGTTTCTG
The DNA here is from genome assembly GCA_963932465.1 of Maratus speciosus. Lineage (NCBI taxonomy): Eukaryota > Metazoa > Arthropoda > Arachnida > Araneae > Salticidae > Maratus > Maratus speciosus. The sequence goes on from CAWVRF010000615.1 coordinate 43,270, forward strand.
TTTGTTTACATTGTTGGCCTAACACGTGGCGCCACCTGGCATTTCCTTTGTTTACTTTGTCCAACAATCGGTTTATATCGATTAAAATATCGTTTTCATCGGTAACACGTGGTGTTTCTTTGTCCAACAATCCAATAACAACAACCTATCTGTTTGTTGGGCTCCAACAATACTGGAATGCGAATCAACAATCGGTTTCTGTTTGTTTACATTGTTTGTTTACATTCTGTTGGTTTCCTTTGTTTACATTGTGCAACAATCGGTTTATATCGATTAAAATATCGTTTTCATCGGTAACACGTGCGTTTCTGTTTGTTTACATTGTTGGCCTAACACGTGGCGCCACCTGGCATTTCCTTTGTTTACTTTGTCCAACAATCGGTTTATATCGATTAAAATATCGTTTTCATCGGTAACACGTGGTGTTTCTTTGTCCAACAATCCAATAACAACAACCTATCTGTTTGTTGGGCTCCAACAATACTGGAATGCGAATCAACAATCGGTTTCTATTTGTTTACATTGTTTGTTTACATTCTGTTGGTTTCCTTTGTTTACATTGTGCAACAATCGGTTTATATCGATTAAAATATCGTTTTCATCGGTAACACGTGCGTTTCTGTTTGTTTACATTGTTGGCCTAACACGTGGCGCCACCTGGCATTTCCTTTGTTTACTTTGTCCAACAATCGGTTTATATCGATTAAAATATCGTTTTCATCGGTAACACGTGGTGTTTCTTTGTCCAACAATCCAATAACAACAACCTATCTGTTTGTTGGGCTCCAACAATACTGGAATGCGAATCAACAATCGGTTTCTGTTTGTTTACATTGTTTGTTTACATTCTGTTGGTTTCCTTTGTTTACATTATGCAACAATCGGTTTATATCGATTAAAATATCGTTTTCATCGGTAACACGTGCGTTTCTGTTTGTTTACATTTTTGGCCTAACACGTGGCGCCACCTGGCATTTCCTTTGTTTACTTTGTCCAACAATCGGTTTATATCGATTAAAATATCGTTTTCATCGGTAACACGTGGTGTTTCTTTGTCCAACAATCCAATAACAACAACCTATCTGTTTGTTGGGCTCCAACAATACTGGAATGCGAATCAACAATCGGTTTCTGTTTGTTTACATTGTTTGTTTACATTCTGTTGGTTTCCTTTGTTTACATTGTGCAACAATCGGTTTATATCGATTAAAATATCGTTTTCATCGGTAACACGTGCGTTTCTGTTTGTTTACATTGTTGGCCTAACACGTGGCGCCACCTGGCATTTCCTTTGTTTACTTTGTCCAACAATCGGTTTATATCGATTAAAATATCGTTTTCATCGGTAACACGTGGTGTTTCTTTGTCCAACAATCCAATAACAACAACCTATCTGTTTGTTGGGCTCCAACAATACTGGAATGCGAATCAACAATCGGTTTCTATTTGTTTACATTGTTTGTTTACATTCTGTTGGTTTCCTTTGTTTACATTGTGCAACAATCGGTTTATATCGATTAAAATATCGTTTTCATCGGTAACACGTGCGTTTCTGTTTGTTTACATTGTTGGCCTAACACGTGGCGCCACCTGGCATTTCCTTTGTTTACTTTGTCCAACAATCGGTTTATATCGATTAAAATATCGTTTTCATCGGTAACACGTGGTGTTTCTTTGTCCAACAATCCAATAACAACAACCTATCTGTTTGTTGGGCTCCAACAATACTGGAATGCGAATCAACAATCGGTTTCTGTTTGTTTACATTGTTTGTTTACATTCTGTTGGTTTCCTTTGTTTACATTATGCAACAATCGGTTTATATCGATTAAAATATCGTTTTCATCGGTAACACGTGCGTTTCTGTTTGTTTACATTGTTGGCCTAACACGTGGCGCCACCTGGCATTTCCTTTGTTTACTTTGTCCAACAATCGGTTTATATCGATTAAAATATCGTTTTCATCGGTAACACGTGGTGTTTCTTTGTCCAAGAATCCAATAACAACAACCTATCTGTTTGTTGGGCTCCAACAATACTGGAACGCGAATCAACAATCGGTTTCTGTTTGTTTACATTGTTTGTTTACATTCTGTTGGTTTCCTTTCTTTACATTGTGCAACAATCGGTTTATATCGATTAAAATATCGTTTTCATCGGTAACACGTGCGTTTCTGTTTGTTTACATTGTTGGCCTAACACGTGGCGCCACCTGGCATTTCCTTTGTTTACTTTGTCCAACAATCGGTTTATATCGATTAAAATATCGTTTTCATCGGTAACACGTGGTGTTTCTTTGTCCAACAATCCAATAACAACAACCTATCTGTTTGTTGGGCTCCAACAATACTGGAATGCGAATCAACAATCGGTTTCTGTTTGTTTACATTGTTTGTTTACATTCTGTTGGTTTCCTTTGTTTACATTGTGCAACAATCGGTTTATATCGATTAAAATATCGTTTTCATCGGTAACACGTGCGTTTCTGTTTGTTTACATTGTTGGCCTAACACGTGGCGCCACCTGGCATTTCCTTTGTTTACTTTGTCCAACAATCGGTTTATATCGATTAAAATATCGTTTTCATCGGTAACACGTGGTGTTTCTTTGTCCAACAATCCAATAACAACAACCTATCTGTTTGTTGGGCTCCAACAATACTGGAATGCGAATCAACAATCGGTTTCTGTTTGTTTACATTGTTTGTTTACATTCTGTTGGTTTCCTTTGTTTACATTGTGCAACAATCGGTTTATATCGATTAAAATATCGTTTTCATCGGTAACACGTGCGTTTCTGTTTGTTTACATTGTTGGCCTAACACGTGGCGCCACCTGGCATTTCCTTTGTTTACTTTGTCCAACAATCGGTTTATATCGATTAAAATATCGTTTTCATCGGTAACACGTGGTGTTTCTTTGTCCAACAATCCAATAACAACAACCTATCTGTTTGTTGGGCTCCAACAATACTGGAATGCGAATCAACAATCGGTTTCTGTTTGTTTACATTGTTTGTTTACATTCTGTTGGTTTCCTTTGTTTACATTGTGCAACAATCGGTTTATATCGATTAAAATATCGTTTTCATCGGTAACACGTGCGTTTCTGTTTGTTTACATTGTTGGCCTAACACGTGGCGCCACCTGGCATTTCCTTTGTTTACTTTGTCCAACAATCGGTTTATATCGATTAAAATATCGTTTTCATCGGTAACACGTGGTGTTTCTTTGTCCAACAATCCAATAACAACAACCTATCTGTTTGTTGGGCTACAACAATACTGGAATGCGAATCAACAATCGGTTTCTGTTTGTTTACATTGTTTGTTTACATTCTGTTGGTTTCCTTTGTTTACATTGTGCAACAATCGGTTTATATCGATTAAAATATCGTTTTCATCGGTAACACGTGCGTTTCTGTTTGTTTACATTGTTGGCCTAACACGTGGCGCCACCTGGCATTTCCTTTGTTTACTTTGTCCAACAATCGGTTTATATCGATTAAAATATCGTTTTCATCGGTAACACGTGGTGTTTCTTTGTCCAACAATCCAATAACAACAACCTATCTGTTTGTTGGGCTCCAACAATACTGGAATGCGAATCAACAATCGGTTTCTGTTTGTTTACATTGTTTGTTTACATTCTGTTGGTTTCCTTTGTTTACATTGTGCAACAATCGGTTTATATCGATTAAAATATCGTTTTCATCGGTAACACGTGCGTTTCTGTTTGTTTACATTGTTGGCCTAACACGTGGCGCCACCTGGCATTTCCTTTGTTTACTTTGTCCAACAATCGGTTTATATCGATTAAAATATCGTTTTCATCGGTAACACGTGGTGTTTCTTTGTCCAACAATCCAATAACAACAACCTATCTGTTTGTTGGGCTCCAACAATACTGGAATGCGAATCAACAATCGGTTTCTGTTTGTTTACATTGTTTGTTTACATTCTGTTGGTTTCCTTTGTTTACATTGTGCAACAATCGGTTTATATCGATTAAAATATCGTTTTCATCGGTAACACGTGCGTTTCTGTTTGTTTACATTGTTGGCCTAACACGTGGCGCCACCTGGCATTTCCTTTGTTTACTTTGTCCAACAATCGGTTTATATCGATTAAAATATCGTTTTCATCGGTAACACGTGGTGTTTCTTTGTCCAACAATCCAATAACAACAACCTTTCTGTTTGTTGGGCTCCAACAATACTGGAATGCGAATCAACAATCGGTTTCTGTTTGTTTACATTGTTTGTTTACATTCTGTTGGTTTCCTTTGTTTACATTGTGCAACAATCGGTTTATATCGATTAAAATATCGTTTTCATCGGTAACACGTGCGTTTCTGTTTGTTTACATTGTTGGCCTAACACGTGGCGCCACCTGGCATTTCCTTTGTTTACTTTGTCCAACAATCGGTTTATATCGATTAAAATATCGTTTTCATCGGTAACACGTGGTGTTTCTTTGTCCAACAATCCAATAACAACAACCTATCTGTTTGTTGGGCTACAACAATACTGGAATGCGAATCAACAATCGGTTTCTGTTTGTTTACATTGTTTGTTTACATTCTGTTGGTTTCCTTTGTTTACATTGTGCAACAATCGGTTTATATCGATTAAAATATCGTTTTCATCGGTAACACGTGCGTTTCTGTTTGTTTACATTGTTGGCCTAACACGTGGCGCCACCTGGCATTTCCTTTGTGTGGCGCCACCTGGCATTTCCTTTGTTTACTTTGTCCAACAATCGGTTTATATCGATTAAAATATCGTTTTCATCGGTAACACGTGGTGTTTCTTTGTCCAACAATCCAATAACAACAACCTATCTGTTTGTTGGGCTCCAACAATACTGGAATGCGAATCAACAATCGGTTTCTGTTTGTTTACATTGTTTGTTTACATTCTGTTGGTTTCCTTTGTTTACATTGTGCAACAATCGGTTTATATCGATTAAAATATCGTTTTCATCGGTAACACGTGCGTTTCTGTTTGTTTACATTGTTGGCCTAACACGTGGCGCCACCTGGCATTTCCTTTGTTTACTTTGTCCAACAATCGGTTTATATCGATTAAAATATCGTTTTCATCGGTAACACGTGGTGTTTCTTTGTCCAACAATCCAATAACAACAACCTATCTGTTTGTTGGGCTCCAACAATACTGGAATGCGAATCAACAATCGGTTTCTGTTTGTTTACATTGTTTGTTTACATTCTGTTGGTTTCCTTTGTTTACATTGTGCAACAATCGGTTTATATCGATTAAAATATCGTTTTCATCGGTAACACGTGCGTTTCTGTTTGTTTACATTGTTGGCCTAACACGTGGCGCCACCTGGCATTTCCTTTGTTTACTTTGTCCAACAATCGGTTTATATCGATTAAAATATCGTTTTCATCGGTAACACGTGGTGTTTCTTTGTCCAACAATCCAATAACAACAACCTATCTGTTTGTTGGGCTCCAACAATACTGGAATGCGAATCAACAATCGGTTTCTGTTTGTTTACATTGTTTGTTTACATTCTGTTGGTTTCCTTTGTTTACATTGTGCAACAATCGGTTTATATCGATTAAAATATCGTTTTCATCGGTAACACGTGCGTTTCTGTTTGTTTACATTGTTGGCCTAACACGTGGCGCCACCTGGCATTTCCTTTGTTTACTTTGTCCAACAATCGGTTTATATCGATTAAAATATCGTTTTCATCGGTAACACGTGGTGTTTCTTTGTCCAACAATCCAATAACAACAACCTATCTGTTTGTTGGGCTCCAACAATACTGGAATGCGAATCAACAATCGGTTTCTGTTTGTTTACATTGTTTGTTTACATTCTGTTGGTTTCCTTTGTTTACATTGTGCAACAATCGGTTTACATCGATTAAAATATCGTTTTCATCGGTAACACATGCGTTTCTGTTTGTTTACATAGTTGGCCTAACACGTGGCGCCACCTGGCATTTCCTTTGTTTACTTTGTCCAACAATCGGTTTATATCGATTAAAATATCGTTTTCATCGGTAACACGTGGTGTTTCTTTGTCCAACAATCCAATAACAACAACCTATCTGTTTGTTGGGCTCCAACAATACTGGAATGCGAATCAACAATCGGTTTCTGTTTGTTTACATTGTTTGTTTACATTCTGTTGGTTTCCTTTGTTTACATTGTGCAACAATCGGTTTATATCGATTAAAATATCGTTTTCATCGGTAACACGTGCGTTTCTGTTTGTTTACATTGTTGGCCTAACACGTGGCGCCACCTGGCATTTCCTTTGTTTACTTTGTCCAACAATCGGTTTATATCGATTAAAATATCGTTTTCATCGGTAACACGTGGTGTTTCTTTGTCCAACAATCCAATAACAACAACCTATCTGTTTGTTGGGCTCCAACAATACTGGAATGCGAATCAACAATCGGTTTCTGTTTGTTTACATTGTTTGTTTACATTCTGTTGGTTTCCTTTGTTTACATTGTGCAACAATCGGTTTATATCGATTAAAATATCGTTTTCATCGGTAACACGTGCGTTTCTGTTTGTTTACATTGTTGGCCTAACACGTGGCGCCACCTGGCATTTCCTTTGTTTACTTTGTCCAACAATCGGTTTATATCGATTAAAATATCGTTTTCATCGGTAACACGTGGTGTTTCTTTGTCCAACAATCCAATAACAACAACCTATCTGTTTGTTGGGCTCCAACAATACTGGAATGCGAATCAACAATCGGTTTCTGTTTGTTTACACTGTTTGTTTACATTGTTTGTTTACATTCTGTTGGTTTCCTCTGTTTACATTGTGCAACAGTCGGTTTATATCGATTAAAATATCGTTTTCATCGGTAACACGTGCGTTTCTGTTTGTTTACATTGTTGGCCTAACACGTGGCGCCACCTGGCATTTCCTTTGTTTACTTTGTCCAACAATCGGTTTATATCGATTAAAATATCGTTTTCATCGGTAACACGTGGTGTTTCTTTGTCCAACAATCCAATAACAACAACCTATCTGTTTGTTGGGCTCCAACAATACTGGAATGCGAATCAACAATCGGTTTCTGTTTGTTTACATTGTTTGTTTACATTCTGTTGGTTTCCTTTGTTTACATTGTGCAACAATCGGTTTATATCGATTAAAATATCGTTTTCATCGGTAACACGTGCGTTTCTGTTTGTTTACATTGTTGGCCTAACACGTGGCGCCACCTGGCATTTCCTTTGTTTACTTTGTCCAACAATCGGTTTATATCGATTAAAATATCATTTTCATCGGTAACACGTGGTGTTTCTTTGTCCAACAATCCAATAACAACAACCTATCTGTTTGTTGGGCTCCAACAATACTGGAATGCGAATCAACAATCGGTTTCTGTTTGTTTACATTGTTTGTTTACATTCTGTTGGTTTCCTCTGTTTACATTGTGCAACAATCGGTTTATATCGATTAAAATATCGTTTTCATCGGTAACACGTGCGTTTCTGTTTGTTTACATTGTTGGCCTAACACGTGGCGCCACCTGGCATTTCCTTTGTTTACTTTGTCCAACAATCGGTTTATATCGATTAAAATATCGTTTTCATCGGTAACACGTGGTGTTTCTTTGTCCAACAATCCAATAACAACAACCTATCTGTTTGTTGGGCTCCAACAATACTGGAATGCGAATCAACAATCGGTTTCTGTTTGTTTACATTGTTTGTTTACATTTTGTTGGTTTCCTTTGTTTACATTGTGCAACAATCGGTTTATATCGATTAAAATATCGTTTTCATCGGTAACACGTGCGTTTCTGTTTGTTTACATTGTTGGCCTAACACGTGGCGCCACCTGGCATTTCCTTTGTTTACTTTGTCCAACAATCGGTTTATATCGATTAAAATATCGTTTTCATCGGTAACACGTGGTGTTTCTTTGTCCAACAATCCAATAACAACAACCTATCTGTTTGTTGGGCTCCAACAATACTGGAATGCGAATCAACAATCGGTTTCTGTTTGTTTACATTGTTTGTTTACATTCTGTTGGTTTCCTTTGTTTACATTGTGCAACAATCGGTTTATATCGATTAAAATATCGTTTTCATCGGTAACACGTGCGTTTCTGTTTGTTTACATTGTTGGCCTAACACGTGGCGCCACCTGGCATTTCCTTTGTTTACTTTGTCCAACAATCGGTTTATATCGATTAAAATATCGTTTTCATCGGTAACACGTGGTGTTTCTTTGTCCAACAATCCAATAACAACAACCTATCTGTTTGTTGGGCTCCAACAATACTGGAATGCGAATCAACAATCGGTTTTTGTTTGTTTACATTGTTTGTTTACATTCTGTTGGTTTCCTTTGTTTACATTGTGCAACAATCGGTTTATATCGATTAAAATATCGTTTTCATCGGTAACACGTGCGTTTCTGTTTGTTTACATTGTTGGCCTAACACGTGGCGCCACCTGGCATTTCCTTTGTTTACTTTGTCCAACAATCGGTTTATATCGATTAAAATATCGTTTTCATCGGTAACACGTGGTGTTTCTTTGTCCAACAATCCAATAACAACAACCTATCTGTTTGTTGGGCTCCAACAATACTGGAATGCGAATCAACAATCGGTTTCTGTTTGTTTACATTGTTTGTTTACATTCTGTTGGTTTCCTTTGTTTACATTGTGCAACAATCGGTTTATATCGATTAAAATATCGTTTTCATCGGTAACACGTGCGTTTCTGTTTGTTTACATTGTTGGCCTAACACGTGGCGCCACCTGGCATTTCCTTTGTTTACTTTGTCCAACAATCGGTTTCTATCGATTAAAATATCGTTTTCATCGGTAACACGTGGTGTTTCTTTGTCCAACAATCCAATAACAACAACCTATCTGTTTGTTGGGCTCCAACAATACTGGAATGCGAATCAACAATCGGTTTCTGTTTGTTTACATTGTTTGTTTACATTCTGTTGGTTTCCTCTGTTTACATTGTGCAACAATCGGTTTATATCGATTAAAATATCGTTTTCATCGGTAACACGTGCGTTTCTGTTTGTTTACATTGTTGGCTTAACACGTGGCGCCACCTGGCATTTCCTTTGTTTACTTTGTCCAACAATCGGTTTATATCGATTAAAATATCGTTTTCATCGGTAACACGTGGTGTTTCTTTGTCCAACAATCCAATAACAACAACCTATCTGTTTGTTGGGCTCCAACAATACTGGAATGCGAATCAACAATCGGTTTCTGTTTGTTTACATTGTTTGTTTACATTCTGTTGGTTTCCTTTGTTTACATTGTGCAACAATCGGTTTATATCGATTAAAATATCGTTTTCATCGGTAACACGTGCGTTTCTGTTTGTTTACATTCTTGGCCTAACACGTGGCGCCACCTGGCATTTCCTTTGTTTACTTTGTCCAACAATCGGTTTATATCGATTAAAATATCGTTTTCATCGGTAACACGTGGTGTTTCTTTGTCCAACAATCCAATAACAACAACCTATCTGTTTGTTGGGCTCCAACAATACTGGAATGCGAATCAACAATCGGTTTCTGTTTGTTTACATTGTTTGTTTACATTCTGTTGGTTTCCTTTGTTTACATTGTGCAACAATCGGTTTATATCGATTAAAATATCGTTTTCATCGGTAACACGTGCGTTTCTGTTTGTTTACATTGTTGGCCTAACACGTGGCGCCACCTGGCATTTCCTTTGTTTACTTTGTCCAACAATCGGTTTATATCGATTAAAATATCGTTTTCATCGGTAACACGTGGTGTTTCTTTGTCCAACAATCCAATAACAACAACCTATCTGTTTGTTGGGCTCCAACAATACTGGAATGCGAATCAACAATCGGTTTCTGTTTGTTTACATTGTTTGTTTACATTCTGTTGGTTTCCTCTGTTTACATTGTGCAACAATCGGTTTATATCGATTAAAATATCGTTTTCATCGGTAACACGTGCGTTTCTGTTTGTTTACATTGTTGGCCTAACACGTGGCGCCACCTGGCATTTCCTTTGTTTACTTTGTCCAACAATCGGTTTATATCGATTAAAATATCGTTTTCATCGGTAACACGTGGTGTTTCTTTGTCCAACTATCCAATAACAACAACCTATCTGTTTGTTGGGCTCCAACAATACTGGAATGCGAATCAACAATCGGTTTTTGTTTGTTTACATTGTTTGTTTACATTCTGTTGGTTTCCTTTGTTTACATTGTGCAACAATCGGTTTATATCGATTAAAATATCGTTTTCATCGGTAACACGTGCGTTTCTGTTTGTTTACATTGTTGGCCTAACACGTGGCGCCACCTGGCATTTCCTTTGTTTACTTTGTCCAACAATCGGTTTATATCGATTAAAATATCGTTTTCATCGGTAACACGTGGTGTTTCTTTGTCCAACAATCCAATAACAACAACCTATCTGTTTGTTGGGCTCCAACAATACTGGAATGCGAATCAACAATCGGTTTCTGTTTGTTTACATTGTTTGTTTACATTCTGTTGGTTTCCTTTGTTTACATTGTGCAACAATCGGTTTATATCGATTAAAATATCGTTTTCATCGGTAACACGTGCGTTTCTGTTTGTTTACATTGTTGGCCTAACACGTGGCGCCACCTGGCATTTCCTTTGTTTACTTTGTCCAACAATCGGTTTATATCGATTAAAATATCGTTTTCATCGGTAACACGTGGTGTTTCTTTGTCCAACAATCCAATAACAACAACCTATCTGTTTGTTGGGCTCCAACAATACTGGAATGCGAATCAACAATCGGTTTCTGTTTGTTTACATTGTTTGTTTACATTCTGTTGGTTTCCTTTGTTTACTTTGTCCAACAATCGGTTTATATCGATTAAAATATCGTTTTCATCGGTAACACGTGGTGTTTCTTTGTCCAACAATCCAATAACAACAACCTATCTGTTTGTTGGGCTCCAACAATACTGGAATGCGAATCAACAATCGGTTTCTGTTTGTTTACATTGTTTGTTTACATTCTGTTGGTTTCCTTTGTTTACATTGTGCAACAATCGGTTTATATCGATTAAAATATCGTTTTCATCGGTAACACGTGCGTTTCTGTTTGTTTACATTGTTGGCCTAACACGTGGCGCCACCTGGCATTTCCTTTGTTTACTTTGTCCAACAATCGGTTTATATCGATTAAAATATCTTTTTCATCGGTAACACGTGGTGTTTCTTTGTCCAACAATCCAATAACAACAACCTATCTGTTTGTTGGGCTCCAACAATACTGGAATGCGAATCAACAATCGGTTTCTGTTTGTTTACATTGTTTGTTTACATTCTGTTGGTTTCCTTTGTTTACATTGTGCAACAATCGGTTTATATCGATTAAAATATCGTTTTCATCGGTAACACGTGCGTTTCTGTTTGTTTACATTGTTGGCCTAACACGTGGCGCCACCTGGCATTTCCTTTGTTTACTTTGTCCAACAATCGGTTTATATCGATTAAAATATCGTTTTCATCGGTAACACGTGGTGTTTCTTTGTCCAACAATCCAATAACAACAACCTATCTGTTTGTTGGGCTCCAACAATACTGGAATGCGAATCAACAATCGGTTTCTGTTTGTTTACATTGTTTGTTTACATTCTGTTGGTTTCCTTTGTTTACATTGTGCAACAATCGGTTTATATCGATTAAAATATCGTTTTCATCGGTAACACGTGCGTTTCTGTTTGTTTACATTGTTGGCCTAACACGTGGCGCCACCTGGCATTTCCTTTGTTTACTTTGTCCAACAATCGGTTTATATCGATTAAAATATCGTTTTCATCGGTAACACGTGGTGTTTGTCCAACAATCCAATAACAACAACCTATTTGTTTGTTGGGCTCCAACAATACTGGAATGCGAATCAACAATCGGTTTCTGTTTGTTTACATTGTTTGTTTACATTCTGTTGGTTTCCTTTGTTTACATTGTGCAACAATCGGTTTATATCGATTAAAATATCGTTTTCATCGGTAACACGTGCGTTTCTGTTTGTTTACATTGTTGGCCTAACACGTGGCGCCACCTGGCATTTCCTTTGTTTACTTTGTCCAACAATCGGTTTATATCGATTAAAATATCGTTTTCATCGGTAACACGTGGTGTTTCTTTGTCCAACAATCCAATAACAACCTATCTGTTTGTTGGGCTCCAACAATACTGGAATGCGAATCAACAATCGGTTTCTGTTTGTTTACATTGTTTGTTTACATTCTGTTGGTTTCCTTTGTTTACATTGTGCAACAATCGGTTTATATCGATTAAAATATCGTTTTCATCGGTAACACGTGCGTTTCTGTTTGTTTACATTGTTGGCCTAACACGTGGCGCCACCTGGCATTTCCTTTGTTTACTTTGTCCAACAATCGGTTTATATCGATTAAAATATCGTTTTCATCGGTAACACGTGGTGTTTCTTTGTCCAACAATCCAATAACAACAACCTATCTGTTTGTTGGGCTCCAACAATACTGGAATGCGAATCAACAATCGGTTTCTGTTTGTTTACATTGTTTGTTTACATTCTGTTGGTTTCCTTTGTTTACATTGTGCAACAATCGGTTTATATCGATTAAAATATCGTTTTCATCGGTAACACGTGCGTTTCTGTTTGTTTAGATTGTTAGCCTAACACGTGGCGCCACCTGGCATTTCCTTTGTTTACTTTGTCCAACAATCGGTTTATATCGATTAAAATATCGTTTTCATTGGTAACACGTGGTGGCTCTTTGTCCAACAATCCAATAACAACAACCTATCTGTTTGTTGGGCTCCAACAATACTGGAATGCGAATCAACAATCGGTTTCTGTTTGTTTACATTGTTTGTTTACATTCTGTTGGTTTCCTTTGTTTACATTGTGCAACAATCGGTTTATATCGATTAAAATATCGTTTTCATCGGTAACACGTGCGTTTCTGTTTGTTTACATTGTTGGCCTAACACGTGGCGCCACCTGGCATTTCCTTTGTTTACTTTGTCCAACAATCGGTTTATATCGATTAAAATATCGTTTTCATCGGTAACACGTGGTGTTTCTTTGTCCAACAATCCAATAACAACAACCTATCTGTTTGTTGGGCTCCAACAATACTGGAATGCGAATCAACAATCGGTTTCTGTTTGTTTACATTGTTTGTTTAAATTCTGTTGGTTTCCTTTGTTTACATTGTGCAACAATCGGTTTATATCGATTAAAATATCGTTTTCATCGGTAACACGTGCGTTTCTGTTTGTTTACATTGTTGGCCTAACACGTGGCGCCACCTGGCATTTCCTTTGTTTACTTTGTCCAACAATCGGTTTATATCGATTAAAATATCGTTTTCATCGGTAACACGTGGTGTTTGTCCAACAATCCAATAACAACAACCTATCTGTTTGTTGGGCTCCAACAATACTGGAATGCGAATCAACAATCGGTTTCTGTTTGTTTACATTGTTTGTTTACATTCTGTTGGTTTCCTTTGTTTACATTGTGCAACAATCGGTTTATATCGATTAAAATATCGTTTTCATCGGTAACACGTGCGTTTCTGTTTGTTTACATTGTTGGCCTAACACGTGGCGCCACCTGGCATTTCCTTTGTTTACTTTGTCCAACAATCGGTTTATATCGATTAAAATATCGTTTTCATCGGTAACACGTGGTGTTTCTTTGTCCAACAATCCAATAACAACAACCTATCTGTTTGTTGGGCTCCAACAATACTGGAATGCGAATCAACAATCGGTTTCTGTTTGTTTACATTGTTTGTTTACATTCTGTTGGTTTCCTCTGTTTACATTGTGCAACAATCGGTTTATATCGATTAAAATATCGTTTTCATCGGTAACACGTGCGTTTCTGTTTGTTTACATTGTTGGCCTAACACGTGGCGCCACCTGGCATTTCCTTTGTTTACTTTGTCCAACAATCGGTTTATATCGATTAAAATATCGTTTTCATCGGTAACACGTGGTGTTTCTTTGTCCAACAATCCAATAACAACAACCTATCTGTTTGTTGGGCTCCAACAATACTGGAATGCGAATCAACAATCGGTTTTTGTTTGTTTACATTGTTTGTTTACATTCTGTTGGTTTCCTTTGTTTACATTGTGCAACAATCGGTTTATATCGATTAAAATATCGTTTTCATCGGTAACACGTGCGTTTCTGTTTGTTTACATTGTTGGCCTAACACGTGGCGCCACCTGGCATTTCCTTTGTTTACTTTGTCCAACAATCGGTTTATATCGATTAAAATATCGTTTTCATCGGTAACACGTGGTGTTTCTTTGTCCAACAATCCAATAACAACAACCTATCTGTTTGTTGGGCTCCAACAATACTGGAATGCGAATCAACAATCGGTTTCTGTTTGTTTACATTGTTTGTTTACATTCTGTTGGTTTCCTTTGTTTACATTGTGCAACAATCGGTTTATATCGATTAAAATATCGTTTTCATCGGTAACACGTGCGTTTCTGTTTGTTTACATTGTTGGCCTAACACGTGGCGCCACCTGGCATTTCCTTTGTTTACTTTGTCTAACAATCGGTTTATATCGATTAAAATATCGTTTTCATCGGTAACACGTGGTGTTTGTCCAACAATCCAATAACAACAACCTATCTGTTTGTTGGGCTCCAACAATACTGGAATGCGAATCAACAATCGGTTTCTGTTTGTTTACATTGTTTGTTTACATTCTGTTGGTTTCCTCTGTTTACATTGTGCAACAATCGGTTTATATCGATTAAAATATCGTTTTCATCGGTAACACGTGCGTTTCTGTTTGTTTACATTGTTGGCCTAACACGTGGCGCCACCTGGCATTTCCTTTGTTTACTTTGTCCAACAATCGGTTTATATCGATTAAAATATCGTTTTCATCGGTAACACGTGGTGTTTCTTTGTCCAACAATCCAATAACAACAACCTATCTGTTTGTTGGGCTCCAACAATACTGGAATGCGAATCAACAATCGGTTTCTGTTTGTTTACATTGTTTGTTTACATTCTGTTGGTTTCCTTTGTTTACATTGTGCAACAATCGGTTTATATCGATTAAAATATCGTTTTCATCGGTAACACGTGCGTTTCTGTTGGTTTACATTGTTGGCCTAACACGTGGCGCCACCTGGCATTTCCTTTGTTTACTTTGTCCAACAATCGGTTTATATCGATTAAAATATCGTTTTCATCGGTAACACGTGGTGTTTCTTTGTCCAACAATCCAATAACAACAACCTATCTGTTTGTTGGGCTCCAACAATACTGGAATGCGAATCAACAATCGGTTTCTGTTTGTTTACATTGTTTGTTTACATTCTGTTGGTTTCCTCTGTTTACATTGTGCAACAATCGGTTTATATCGATTAAAATATCGTTTTCATCGGTAACACGTGCGTTTCTGTTTGTTTACATTGTTGGCCTAACACGTGGCGCCACCTGGCATTTCCTTTGTTTACTTTGTCCAACAATCGGTTTATATCGATTAAAATATCGTTTTCATCGGTAACACGTGGTGTTTCTTTGTCCAACAATCCAATAACAACAACCTATCTGTTTGTTGGGCTCCAACAATACTGGAATGCGAATCAACAATCGGTTTTTGTTTGTTTACATTGTTTGTTTACATTCTGTTGGTTTCCTTTGTTTACATTGTGCAACAATCGGTTTATATCGATTAAAATATCGTTTTCATCGGTAACACGTGCGTTTCTGTTTGTTTACATTGTTGGCCTAACACGTGGCGCCACCTGGCATTTCCTTTGTTTACTTTGTCCAACAATCGGTTTATATCGATTAAAATATCGTTTTCATCGGTAACACGTGGTGTTTCTTTGTCCAACAATCCAATAACAACAACCTATCTGTTTGTTGGGCTCCAACAATACTGGAATGCGAATCAACAATCGGTTTCTGTTTGTTTACATTGTTTGTTTACATTCTGTTGGTTTCCTTTGTTTACATTGTGCAACAATCGGTTTATATCGATTAAAATATCGTTTTCATCGGTAACATGTGCGTTTCTGTTTGTTTACATTGTTGGCCTAACACGTGGCGCCACCTGGCATTTCCTTTGTTTACTTTGTCCAACAATCGGTTTATATCGATTAAAATATCGTTTTCATCGGTAACACGTGGTGTTTCTTTGTCCAACAATCCAATAACAACAACCTATCTGTTTGTTGGGCTCCAACAATACTGGAATGCGAATCAACAATCGGTTTCTGTTTGTTTACATTGTTTGTTTACATTCTGTTGGTTTCCTCTGTTTACATTGTGCAACAATCGGTTTATATCGATTAAAATATCGTTTTCATCGGTAACACGTGCGTTTCTGTTTGTTTACATTGTTGGCCTAACACGTGGCGCCACCTGGCATTTCCTTTGTTTACTTTGTCCAACAATCGGTTTATATCGATTAAAATATCGTTTTCATCGGTAACACGTGGTGTTTCTTTGTCCAACAATCCAATAACAACAACCTATCTGTTTGTTGGGCTCCAACAATACTGGAATGCGAATCAACAATCGGTTTTTGTTTGTTTACATTGTTTGTTTACATTCTGTTGGTTTCCTTTGTTTACATTGTGCAACAATCGGTTTATATCGATTAAAATATCGTTTTCATCGGTAACACGTGCGTTTCTGTTTGTTTACATTGTTGGCCTAACACGTGGCGCCACCTGGCATTTCCTTTGTTTACTTTGTCCAACAATCGGTTTATATCGATTAAAATATCGTTTTCATCGGTAACACGTGGTGTTTCTTTGTCCAACAATCCAATAACAACAACCTATCTGTTTGTTGGGCTCCAACAATACTGGAATGCGAATCAACAATCGGTTTCTGTTTGTTTACATTGTTTGTTTACATTCTGTTGGTTTCCTTTGTTTACATTGTGCAACAATCGGTTTATATCGATTAAAATATCGTTTTCATCGGTAACACGTGCGTTTCTGTTTGTTTACATTGTTGGCCTAACACGTGGCGCCACCTGGCATTTCCTTTGTTTACTTTGTCTAACAATCGGTTTATATCGATTAAAATATCGTTTTCATCGGTAACACGTGGTGTTTGTCCAACAATCCAATAACAACAACCTATCTGTTTGTTGGGCTCCAACAATACTGGAATGCGAATCAACAATCGGTTTCTGTTTGTTTACATTGTTTGTTTACATTCTGTTGGTTTCCTCTGTTTACATTGTGCAACAATCGGTTTATATCGATTAAAATATCGTTTTCATCGGTAACACGTGCGTTTCTGTTTGTTTACATTGTTGGCCTAACACGTGGCGCCACCTGGCATTTCCTTTGTTTACTTTGTCCAACAATCGGTTTATATCGATTAAAATATCGTTTTCATCGGTAACACGTGGTGTTTCTTTGTCCAACAATCCAATAACAACAACCTATCTGTTTGTTGGGCTCCAACAATACTGGAATGCGAATCAACAATCGGTTTCTGTTTGTTTACATTGTTTGTTTACATTCTGTTGGTTTCCTTTGTTTACATTGTGCAACAATCGGTTTATATCGATTAAAATATCGTTTTCATCGGTAACACGTGCGTTTCTGTTGGTTTACATTGTTGGCCTAACACGTGGCGCCACCTGGCATTTCCTTTGTTTACTTTGTCCAACAATCGGTTTATATCGATTAAAATATCGTTTTCATCGGTAACACGTGGTGTTTCTTTGTCCAACAATCCAATAACAACAACCTATCTGTTTGTTGGGCTCCAACAATACTGGAATGCGAATCAACAATCGGTTTCTGTTTGTTTACATTGTTTGTTTACATTCTGTTGGTTTCCTCTGTTTACATTGTGCAACAATCGGTTTATATCGATTAAAATATCGTTTTCATCGGTAACACGTGCGTTTCTGTTTGTTTACATTGTTGGCCTAACACGTGGCGCCACCTGGCATTTCCTTTGTTTACTTTGTCCAACAATCGGTTTATATCGATTAAAATATCGTTTTCATCGGTAACACGTGGTGTTTCTTTGTCCAACAATCCAATAACAACAACCTATCTGTTTGTTGGGCTCCAACAATACTGGAATGCGAATCAACAATCGGTTTTTGTTTGTTTACATTGTTTGTTTACATTCTGTTGGTTTCCTTTGTTTACATTGTGCAACAATCGGTTTATATCGATTAAAATATCGTTTTCATCGGTAACACGTGCGTTTCTGTTTGTTTACATTGTTGGCCTAACACGTGGCGCCACCTGGCATTTCCTTTGTTTACTTTGTCCAACAATCGGTTTATATCGATTAAAATATCGTTTTCATCGGTAACACGTGGTGTTTCTTTGTCCAACAATCCAATAACAACAACCTATCTGTTTGTTGGGCTCCAACAATACTGGAATGCGAATCAACAATCGGTTTCTGTTTGTTTACATTGTTTGTTTACATTCTGTTGGTTTCCTTTGTTTACATTGTGCAACAATCGGTTTATATCGATTAAAATATCGTTTTCATCGGTAACACGTGCGTTTCTGTTTGTTTACATTGTTGGCCTAACACGTGGCGCCACCTGGCATTTCCTTTGTTTACTTTGTCCAACAATCGGTTTATATCGATTAAAATATCGTTTTCATCGGTAACACGTGGTGTTTCTTTGTCCAACAATCCAATAACAACAACCTATCTGTTTGTTGGGCTCCAACAATACTGGAATGCGAATCAACAATCGGTTTCTGTTTGTTTACATTGTTTGTTTACATTCTGTTGGTTTCCTCTGTTTACATTGTGCAACAATCGGTTTATATCGATTAAAATATCGTTTTCATCGGTAACACGTGCGTTTCTGTTTGTTTACATTGTTGGCCTAACACGTGGCGCCACCTGGCATTTCCTTTGTTTACTTTGTCCAACAATCGGTTTATATCGATTAAAATATCGTTTTCATCGGTAACACGTGGTGTTTCTTTGTCCAACAATCCAATAACAACAACCTATCTGTTTGTTGGGCTCCAACAATACTGGAATGCGAATCAACAATCGGTTTCTGTTTGTTTACATTGTTTGTTTACATTCTGTTGGTTTCCTTTGTTTAAATGTGCAACAATCGGTTTATATCGATTAAAATATCGTTTTCATCGGTAGCACGTGCGTTTCTGTTTGTTTACATTGTTGGCCTAACACGTGGCGCCACCTGGCATTTCCTTTGTTTACTTTGTCCAACAATCGGTTTATATCGATTAAAATATCTTTTTCATCGGTAACACGTGGTGTTTCTTTGTCCAACAATCCAATAACAACAACCTATCTGTTTGTTGGGCTCCAACAATACTGGAATGCGAATCAACAATCGGTTTCTGTTTGTTTACATTGTTTGTTTACATTCTGTTGGTTTCCTTTGTTTACATTGTGCAACAATCGGTTTATATCGATTAAAATATCGTTTTCATCGGTAACACGTGGTGTTTCTTTGTCCAACAATCCAATAACAACAACCTATCTGTTTGTTGGGCTCCAACAATACTGGAATGCGAATCAACAATCGGTTTCTGTTTGTTTACATTGTTTGTTTACATTCTGTTGGTTTCCTCTGTTTACATTGTGCAACAATCGGTTTATATCGATTAAAATATCGTTTTCATCGGTAACACGTGCGTTTCTGTTTGTTTACATTGTTGGCCTAACACGTGGCGCCACCTGGCATTTCCTTTGTTTACTTTGTCCAACAATCGGTTTATATCGATTAAAATATCGTTTTCATCGGTAACACGTGGTGTTTCTTTGTCCAACAATCCAATAACAACAACCTATCTGTTTGTTGGGCTCCAACAATACTGGAATGCGAATCAACAATCGGTTTTTGTTTGTTTACATTGTTTGTTTACATTCTGTTGGTTTCCTTTGTTTACATTGTGCAACAATCGGTTTATATCGATTAAAATATCGTTTTCATCGGTAACACGTGCGTTTCTGTTTGTTTACATTGTTGGCCTAACACGTGGCGCCACCTGGCATTTCCTTTGTTTACTTTGTCCAACAATCGGTTTATATCGATTAAAATATAGTTTTCATCGGTAACACGTGGTGTTTCTTTGTCCAACAATCCAATAACAACAACCTATCTGTTTGTTGGGCTCCAACAATACTGGAATGCGAATCAACAATCGGTTTCTGTTTGTTTACATTGTTTGTTTATATTCTGTTGGTTTCCTTTGTTTACATTGTGCAACAATCGGTTTATATCGATTAAAATATCGTTTTCATCGGTAACACGTGCGTTTCTGTTTGTTTACATTGTTGGCCTAACACGTGGCGCCACCTGGCATTTCCTTTGTTTACTTTGTCCAACAATCGGTTTATATCGATTAAAATATCGTTTTCATCGGTAACACGTGGTGTTTCTTTGTCCAACAATCCAATAACAACAACCTATCTGTTTGTTGGGCTCCAACAATACTGGAATGCGAATCAACAATCGGTTTCTGTTTGTTTACATTGTTTGTTTATATTCTGTTGGTTTCCTTTGTTTACATTGTGCAACAATCGGTTTATATCGATTAAAATATCGTTTTCATCGGTAACACGTGCGTTTCTGTTTGTTTACATTGTTGGCCTAACACGTGGCGCCACCTGGCATTTCCTTTGTTTACTTTGTCCAACAATCGGTTTATATCGATTAAAATATCGTTTTCATCGGTAACACGTGGTGGCTCTTTGTCCAACAATCCAATAACAACAACCTATCTGTTTGTTGGGCTCCAACAATACTGGAATGCGAATCAACAATCGGTTTCTGTTTGTTTACATTGTTTGTTTACATTCTGTTGGTTTCCTTTGTTTACATTGTGCAACAATCGGTTTATATCGATTAAAATATCGTTTTCATCGGTAACACGTGCGTTTCTGTTTGTTTACATTGTTGGCCTAACACGTGGCGCCACCTGGCATTTCCTTTGTTTACTTTGTCCAACAATCGGTTTATATCGATTAAAATATCGTTTTCATCGGTAACACGTGGTGTTTCTTTGTCCAACAATCCAATAACAACAACCTATCTGTTTGTTGGGCTCCAACAATACTGGAATGCGAATCAACAATCGGTTTCTGTTTGTTTACATTGTTTGTTTAAATTCTGTTGGTTTCCTTTGTTTACATTGTGCAACAATCGGTTTATATCGATTAAAATATCGTTTTCATCGGTAACACGTGCGTTTCTGTTTGTTTACATTGTTGGCCTAACACGTGGCGCCACCTGGCATTTCCTTTGTTTACTTTGTCCAACAATCGGTTTATATCGATTAAAATATCGTTTTCATCGGTAACACGTGGTGTTTGTCCAACAATCCAATAACAACAACCTATCTGTTTGTTGGGCTCCAACAATACTGGAATGCGAATCAACAATCGGTTTCTGTTTGTTTACATTGTTTGTTTACATTCTGTTGGTTTCCTTTGTTTACATTGTGCAACAATCGGTTTATATCGATTAAAATATCGTTTTCATCGGTAACACGTGCGTTTCTGTTTGTTTACATTGTTGGCCTAACACGTGGCGCCACCTGGCATTTCCTTTGTTTACTTTGTCCAACAATCGGTTTATATCGATTAAAATATCGTTTTCATCGGTAACACGTGGTGTTTCTTTGTCCAACAATCCAATAACAACCTATCTGTTTGTTGGGCTCCAACAATACTGGAATGCGAATCAACAATCGGTTTCTGTTTGTTTACATTGTTTGTTTACATTCTGTTGGTTTCCTTTGTTTACATTGTGCAACAATCGGTTTATATCGATTAAAATATCGTTTTCATCGGTAACACGTGCGTTTCTGTTTGTTTACATTGTTGGCCTAACACGTGGCGCCACCTGGCATTTCCTTTGTTTACTTTGTCCAACAATCGGTTTATATCGATTAAAATATCGTTTTCATCGGTAACACGTGGTGTTTCTTTGTCCAACAATCCAATAACAACAACCTATCTGTTTGTTGGGCTCCAACAATACTGGAATGCGAATCAACAATCGGTTTCTGTTTGTTTACATTGTTTGTTTACATTCTGTTGGTTTCCTTTGTTTACATTGTGCAACAATCGGTTTATATCGATTAAAATATCGTTTTCATCGGTAACACGTGCGTTTCTGTTTGTTTAGATTGTTGGCCTAACACGTGGCGCCACCTGGCATTTCCTTTGTTTACTTTGTCCAACAATCGGTTTATATCGATTAAAATATCGTTTTCATTGGTAACACGTGGTGGCTCTTTGTCCAACAATCCAATAACAACAACCTATCTGTTTGTTGGGCTCCAACAATACTGGAATG
This sequence comes from Maratus speciosus, assembly GCA_963932465.1. Lineage (NCBI taxonomy): Eukaryota > Metazoa > Arthropoda > Arachnida > Araneae > Salticidae > Maratus > Maratus speciosus. Next base: position 65,616 of record CAWVRF010000615.1, read on the forward strand.
CGAATCAACAATCGGTTTCTGTTTGTTTACATTGTTTGTTTACATTCTGTTGGTTTCCTTTGTTTACATTGTGCAACAATCGGTTTATATCGATTAAAATATCGTTTTCATCGGTAACACGTGCGTTTCTGTTTGTTTACATTGTTGGCCTAACACGTGGCGCCACCTGGCATTTCCTTTGTTTACTTTGTCCAACAATCGGTTTATATCGATTAAAATATCGTTTTCATCGGTAACACGTGGTGTTTCTTTGTCCAACAATCCAATAACAACAACCTATCTGTTTGTTGGGCTCCAACAATACTGGAATGCGAATCAACAATCGGTTTCTGTTTGTTTACATTGTTTGTTTACATTCTGTTGGTTTCCTTTGTTTACATTGTGCAACAATCGGTTTATATCGATTAAAATATCGTTTTCATCGGTAACACGTGCGTTTCTGTTTGTTTACATTGTTGGCCTAACACGTGGCGCCACCTGGCATTTCCTTTGTTTACTTTGTCCAACAATCGGTTTATATCGATTAAAATATCGTTTTCATCGGTAACACGTGGTGTTTGTCCAACAATCCAATAACAACAACCTATCTGTTTGTTGGGCTCCAACAATACTGGAATGCGAATCAACAATCGGTTTCTGTTTGTTTACATTGTTTGTTTACATTCTGTTGGTTTCCTTTGTTTACATTGTGCAACAATCGGTTTATATCGATTAAAATATCGTTTTCATCGGTAACACGTGCGTTTCTGTTTGTTTACATTGTTGGCCTAACACGTGGCGCCACCTGGCATTTCCTTTGTTTACTTTGTCCAACAATCGGTTTATATCGATTAAAATATCGTTTTCATCGGTAACACGTGGTGTTTCTTTGTCCAACAATCCAATAACAACAACCTATCTGTTTGTTGGGCTCCAACAATACTGGAATGCGAATCAACAATCGGTTTCTGTTTGTTTACATTGTTTGTTTACATTCTGTTGGTTTCCTCTGTTTACATTGTGCAACAATCGGTTTATATCGATTAAAATATCGTTTTCATCGGTAACACGTGCGTTTCTGTTTGTTTACATTGTTGGCCTAACACGTGGCGCCACCTGGCATTTCCTTTGTTTACTTTGTCCAACAATCGGTTTATATCGATTAAAATATCGTTTTCATCGGTAACACGTGGTGTTTCTTTGTCCAACAATCCAATAACAACAACCTATCTGTTTGTTGGGCTCCAACAATACTGGAATGCGAATCAACAATCGGTTTTTGTTTGTTTACATTGTTTGTTTACATTCTGTTGGTTTCCTTTGTTTACATTGTGCAACAATCGGTTTATATCGATTAAAATATCGTTTTCATCGGTAACACGTGCGTTTCTGTTTGTTTACATTGTTGGCCTAACACGTGGCGCCACCTGGCATTTCCTTTGTTTACTTTGTCCAACAATCGGTTTATATCGATTAAAATATCGTTTTCATCGGTAACACGTGGTGTTTCTTTGTCCAACAATCCAATAACAACAACCTATCTGTTTGTTGGGCTCCAACAATACTGGAATGCGAATCAACAATCGGTTTCTGTTTGTTTACATTGTTTGTTTACATTCTGTTGGTTTCCTTTGTTTACATTGTGCAACAATCGGTTTATATCGATTAAAATATCGTTTTCATCGGTAACACGTGCGTTTCTGTTTGTTTACATTGTTGGTCTAACACGTGGCGCCACCTGGCATTTCCTTTGTTTACTTTGTCTAACAATCGGTTTATATCGATTAAAATATCGTTTTCATCGGTAACACGTGGTGTTTGTCCAACAATCCAATAACAACAACCTATCTGTTTGTTGGGCTCCAACAATACTGGAATGCGAATCAACAATCGGTTTCTGTTTGTTTACATTGTTTGTTTACATTCTGTTGGTTTCCTCTGTTTACATTGTGCAACAATCGGTTTATATCGATTAAAATATCGTTTTCATCGGTAACACGTGCGTTTCTGTTTGTTTACATTGTTGGCCTAACACGTGGCGCCACCTGGCATTTCCTTTGTTTACTTTGTCCAACAATCGGTTTATATCGATTAAAATATCGTTTTCATCGGTAACACGTGGTGTTTCTTTGTCCAACAATCCAATAACAACAACCTATCTGTTTGTTGGGCTCCAACAATACTGGAATGCGAATCAACAATCGGTTTCTGTTTGTTTACATTGTTTGTTTACATTCTGTTGGTTTCCTTTGTTTACATTGTGCAACAATCGGTTTATATCGATTAAAATATCGTTTTCATCGGTAACACGTGCGTTTCTGTTGGTTTACATTGTTGGCCTAACACGTGGCGCCACCTGGCATTTCCTTTGTTTACTTTGTCCAACAATCGGTTTATATCGATTAAAATATCGTTTTCATCGGTAACACGTGGTGTTTCTTTGTCCAACAATCCAATAACAACAACCTATCTGTTTGTTGGGCTCCAACAATACTGGAATGCGAATCAACAATCGGTTTCTGTTTGTTTACATTGTTTGTTTACATTCTGTTGGTTTCCTCTGTTTACATTGTGCAACAATCGGTTTATATCGATTAAAATATCGTTTTCATCGGTAACACGTGCGTTTCTGTTTGTTTACATTGTTGGCCTAACACGTGGCGCCACCTGGCATTTCCTTTGTTTACTTTGTCCAACAATCGGTTTATATCGATTAAAATATCGTTTTCATCGGTAACACGTGGTGTTTCTTTGTCCAACAATCCAATAACAACAACCTATCTGTTTGTTGGGCTCCAACAATACTGGAATGCGAATCAACAATCGGTTTTTGTTTGTTTACATTGTTTGTTTACATTCTGTTGGTTTCCTTTGTTTACATTGTGCAACAATCGGTTTATATCGATTAAAATATCGTTTTCATCGGTAACACGTGCGTTTCTGTTTGTTTACATTGTTGGCCTAACACGTGGCGCCACCTGGCATTTCCTTTGTTTACTTTGTCCAACAATCGGTTTATATCGATTAAAATATAGTTTTCATCGGTAACACGTGGTGTTTCTTTGTCCAACAATCCAATAACAACAACCTATCTGTTTGTTGGGCTCCAACAATACTGGAATGCGAATCAACAATCGGTTTCTGTTTGTTTACATTGTTTGTTTATATTCTGTTGGTTTCCTTTGTTTACATTGTGCAACAATCGGTTTATATCGATTAAAATATCGTTTTCATCGGTAACACGTGCGTTTCTGTTTGTTTACATTGTTGGCCTAACACGTGGCGCCACCTGGCATTTCCTTTGTTTACTTTGTCCAACAATCGGTTTATATCGATTAAAATATCGTTTTCATCGGTAACACGTGGTGTTTCTTTGTCCAACAATCCAATAACAACAACCTATCTGTTTGTTGGGCTCCAACAATACTGGAATGCGAATCAACAATCGGTTTCTGTTTGTTTACATTGTTTGTTTATATTCTGTTGGTTTCCTTTGTTTACATTGTGCAACAATCGGTTTATATCGATTAAAATATCGTTTTCATCGGTAACACGTGCGTTTCTGTTTGTTTACATTGTTGGCCTAACACGTGGCGCCACCTGGCATTTCCTTTGTTTACTTTGTCCAACAATCGGTTTATATCGATTAAAATATCGTTTTCATCGGTAACACGTGGTGGCTCTTTGTCCAACAATCCAATAACAACAACCTATCTGTTTGTTGGGCTCCAACAATACTGGAATGCGAATCAACAATCGGTTTCTGTTTGTTTACATTGTTTGTTTACATTCTGTTGGTTTCCTTTGTTTACATTGTGCAACAATCGGTTTATATCGATTAAAATATCGTTTTCATCGGTAACACGTGCGTTTCTGTTTGTTTACATTGTTGGCCTAACACGTGGCGCCACCTGGCATTTCCTTTGTTTACTTTGTCCAACAATCGGTTTATATCGATTAAAATATCGTTTTCATCGGTAACACGTGGTGTTTCTTTGTCCAACAATCCAATAACAACAACCTATCTGTTTGTTGGGCTCCAACAATACTGGAATGCGAATCAACAATCGGTTTCTGTTTGTTTACATTGTTTGTTTAAATTCTGTTGGTTTCCTTTGTTTACATTGTGCAACAATCGGTTTATATCGATTAAAATATCGTTTTCATCGGTAACACGTGCGTTTCTGTTTGTTTACATTGTTGGCCTAACACGTGGCGCCACCTGGCATTTCCTTTGTTTACTTTGTCCAACAATCGGTTTATATCGATTAAAATATCGTTTTCATCGGTAACACGTGGTGTTTGTCCAACAATCCAATAACAACAACCTATCTGTTTGTTGGGCTCCAACAATACTGGAATGCGAATCAACAATCGGTTTCTGTTTGTTTACATTGTTTGTTTACATTCTGTTGGTTTCCTTTGTTTACATTGTGCAACAATCGGTTTATATCGATTAAAATATCGTTTTCATCGGTAACACGTGCGTTTCTGTTTGTTTACATTGTTGGCCTAACACGTGGCGCCACCTGGCATTTCCTTTGTTTACTTTGTCCAACAATCGGTTTATATCGATTAAAATATCGTTTTCATCGGTAACACGTGGTGTTTCTTTGTCCAACAATCCAATAACAACCTATCTGTTTGTTGGGCTCCAACAATACTGGAATGCGAATCAACAATCGGTTTCTGTTTGTTTACATTGTTTGTTTACATTCTGTTGGTTTCCTTTGTTTACATTGTGCAACAATCGGTTTATATCGATTAAAATATCGTTTTCATCGGTAACACGTGCGTTTCTGTTTGTTTACATTGTTGGCCTAACACGTGGCGCCACCTGGCATTTCCTTTGTTTACTTTGTCCAACAATCGGTTTATATCGATTAAAATATCGTTTTCATCGGTAACACGTGGTGTTTCTTTGTCCAACAATCCAATAACAACAACCTATCTGTTTGTTGGGCTCCAACAATACTGGAATGCGAATCAACAATCGGTTTCTGTTTGTTTACATTGTTTGTTTACATTCTGTTGGTTTCCTTTGTTTACATTGTGCAACAATCGGTTTATATCGATTAAAATATCGTTTTCATCGGTAACACGTGCGTTTCTGTTTGTTTAGATTGTTGGCCTAACACGTGGCGCCACCTGGCATTTCCTTTGTTTACTTTGTCCAACAATCGGTTTATATCGATTAAAATATCGTTTTCATTGGTAACACGTGGTGGCTCTTTGTCCAACAATCCAATAACAACAACCTATCTGTTTGTTGGGCTCCAACAATACTGGAATGCGAATCAACAATCGGTTTCTGTTTGTTTACATTGTTTGTTTACATTCTGTTGGTTTCCTTTGTTTACATTGTGCAACAATCGGTTTATATCGATTAAAATATCGTTTTCATCGGTAACACGTGCGTTTCTGTTTGTTTACATTGTTGGCCTAACACGTGGCGCCACCTGGCATTTCCTTTGTTTACTTTGTCCAACAATCGGTTTATATCGATTAAAATATCGTTTTCATCGGTAACACGTGGTGTTTCTTTGTCCAACAATCCAATAACAACAACCTATCTGTTTGTTGGGCTCCAACAATACTGGAATGCGAATCAACAATCGGTTTCTGTTTGTTTACATTGTTTGTTTACATTCTGTTGGTTTCCTTTGTTTACATTGTGCAACAATCGGTTTATATCGATTAAAATATCGTTTTCATCGGTAACACGTGCGTTTCTGTTTGTTTACATTGTTGGCCTAACACGTGGCGCCACCTGGCATTTCCTTTGTTTACTTTGTCCAACAATCGGTTTATATCGATTAAAATATCGTTTTCATCGGTAACACGTGGTGTTTGTCCAACAATCCAATAACAACAACCTATCTGTTTGTTGGGCTCCAACAATACTGGAATGCGAATCAACAATCGGTTTCTGTTTGTTTACATTGTTTGTTTACATTCTGTTGGTTTCCTTTGTTTACATTGTGCAACAATCGGTTTATATCGATTAAAATATCGTTTTCATCGGTAACACGTGCGTTTCTGTTTGTTTACATTGTTGGCCTAACACGTGGCGCCACCTGGCATTTCCTTTGTTTACTTTGTCCAACAATCGGTTTATATCGATTAAAATATCGTTTTCATCGGTAACACGTGGTGTTTCTTTGTCCAACAATCCAATAACAACAACCTATCTGTTTGTTGGGCTCCAACAATACTGGAATGCGAATCAACAATCGGTTTCTGTTTGTTTACATTGTTTGTTTACATTCTGTTGGTTTCCTCTGTTTACATTGTGCAACAATCGGTTTATATCGATTAAAATATCGTTTTCATCGGTAACACGTGCGTTTCTGTTTGTTTACATTGTTGGCCTAACACGTGGCGCCACCTGGCATTTCCTTTGTTTACTTTGTCCAACAATCGGTTTATATCGATTAAAATATCGTTTTCATCGGTAACACGTGGTGTTTCTTTGTCCAACAATCCAATAACAACAACCTATCTGTTTGTTGGGCTCCAACAATACTGGAATGCGAATCAACAATCGGTTTTTGTTTGTTTACATTGTTTGTTTACATTCTGTTGGTTTCCTTTGTTTACATTGTGCAACAATCGGTTTATATCGATTAAAATATCGTTTTCATCGGTAACACGTGCGTTTCTGTTTGTTTACATTGTTGGCCTAACACGTGGCGCCACCTGGCATTTCCTTTGTTTACTTTGTCCAACAATCGGTTTATATCGATTAAAATATCGTTTTCATCGGTAACACGTGGTGTTTCTTTGTCCAACAATCCAATAACAACAACCTATCTGTTTGTTGGGCTCCAACAATACTGGAATGCGAATCAACAATCGGTTTCTGTTTGTTTACATTGTTTGTTTACATTCTGTTGGTTTCCTTTGTTTACATTGTGCAACAATCGGTTTATATCGATTAAAATATCGTTTTCATCGGTAACACGTGCGTTTCTGTTTGTTTACATTGTTGGTCTAACACGTGGCGCCACCTGGCATTTCCTTTGTTTACTTTGTCTAACAATCGGTTTATATCGATTAAAATATCGTTTTCATCGGTAACACGTGGTGTTTGTCCAACAATCCAATAACAACAACCTATCTGTTTGTTGGGCTCCAACAATACTGGAATGCGAATCAACAATCGGTTTCTGTTTGTTTACATTGTTTGTTTACATTCTGTTGGTTTCCTCTGTTTACATTGTGCAACAATCGGTTTATATCGATTAAAATATCGTTTTCATCGGTAACACGTGCGTTTCTGTTTGTTTACATTGTTGGCCTAACACGTGGCGCCACCTGGCATTTCCTTTGTTTACTTTGTCCAACAATCGGTTTATATCGATTAAAATATCGTTTTCATCGGTAACACGTGGTGTTTCTTTGTCCAACAATCCAATAACAACAACCTATCTGTTTGTTGGGCTCCAACAATACTGGAATGCGAATCAACAATCGGTTTCTGTTTGTTTACATTGTTTGTTTACATTCTGTTGGTTTCCTTTGTTTACATTGTGCAACAATCGGTTTATATCGATTAAAATATCGTTTTCATCGGTAACACGTGCGTTTCTGTTGGTTTACATTGTTGGCCTAACACGTGGCGCCACCTGGCATTTCCTTTGTTTACTTTGTCCAACAATCGGTTTATATCGATTAAAATATCGTTTTCATCGGTAACACGTGGTGTTTCTTTGTCCAACAATCCAATAACAACAACCTATCTGTTTGTTGGGCTCCAACAATACTGGAATGCGAATCAACAATCGGTTTCTGTTTGTTTACATTGTTTGTTTACATTCTGTTGGTTTCCTCTGTTTACATTGTGCAACAATCGGTTTATATCGATTAAAATATCGTTTTCATCGGTAACACGTGCGTTTCTGTTTGTTTACATTGTTGGCCTAACACGTGGCGCCACCTGGCATTTCCTTTGTTTACTTTGTCCAACAATCGGTTTATATCGATTAAAATATCGTTTTCATCGGTAACACGTGGTGTTTCTTTGTCCAACAATCCAATAACAACAACCTATCTGTTTGTTGGGCTCCAACAATACTGGAATGCGAATCAACAATCGGTTTTTGTTTGTTTACATTGTTTGTTTACATTCTGTTGGTTTCCTTTGTTTACATTGTGCAACAATCGGTTTATATCGATTAAAATATCGTTTTCATCGGTAACACGTGCGTTTCTGTTTGTTTACATTGTTGGCCTAACACGTGGCGCCACCTGGCATTTCCTTTGTTTACTTTGTCCAACAATCGGTTTATATCGATTAAAATATCGTTTTCATCGGTAACACGTGGTGTTTCTTTGTCCAACAATCCAATAACAACAACCTATCTGTTTGTTGGGCTCCAACAATACTGGAATGCGAATCAACAATCGGTTTCTGTTTGTTTACATTGTTTGTTTATATTCTGTTGGTTTCCTTTGTTTACATTGTGCAACAATCGGTTTATATCGATTAAAATATCGTTTTCATCGGTAACACGTGCGTTTCTGTTTGTTTACATTGTTGGCCTAACACGTGGCGCCACCTGGCATTTCCTTTGTTTACTTTGTCCAACAATCGGTTTATATCGATTAAAATATCGTTTTCATCGGTAACACGTGGTGTTTCTTTGTCCAACAATCCAATAACAACAACCTATCTGTTTGTTGGGCTCCAACAATACTGGAATGCGAATCAACAATCGGTTTCTGTTTGTTTACATTGTTTGTTTACATTCTGTTGGTTTCCTCTATTTACATTGTGCAACAATCGGTTTATATCGATTAAAATATCGTTTTCATCGGTAACACGTGCGTTTCTGTTTGTTTACATTGTTGGCCTAACACGTGGCGCCACCTGGCATTTCCTTTGTTTACTTTGTCCAACAATCGGTTTATATCGATTAAAATATCGTTTTCATCGGTAACACGTGGTGTTTCTTTGTCCAACAATCCAATAACAACAACCTATCTGTTTGTTGGGCTCCAACAATACTGGAATGCGAATCAACAATCGGTTTCTGTTTGTTTACATTGTTTGTTTACATTCTGTTGGTTTCCTTTGTTTAAATGTGCAACAATCGGTTTATATCGATTAAAATATCGTTTTCATCGGTAGCACGTGCGTTTCTGTTTGTTTACATTGTTGGCCTAACACGTGGCGCCACCTGGCATTTCCTTTGTTTACTTTGTCCAACAATCGGTTTATATCGATTAAAATATCTTTTTCATCGGTAACACGTGGTGTTTCTTTGTCCAACAATCCAATAACAACAACCTATCTGTTTGTTGGGCTCCAACAATACTGGAATGCGAATCAACAATCGGTTTCTGTTTGTTTACATTGTTTGTTTACATTCTGTTGGTTTCCTTTGTTTACATTGTGCAACAATCGGTTTATATCGATTAAAATATCGTTTTCATCGGTAACACGTGGTGTTTCTTTGTCCAACAATCCAATAACAACAACCTATCTGTTTGTTGGGCTCCAACAATACTGGAATGCGAATCAACAATCGGTTTCTGTTTGTTTACATTGTTTGTTTACATTCTGTTGGTTTCCTCTGTTTACATTGTGCAACAATCGGTTTATATCGATTAAAATATCGTTTTCATCGGTAACACGTGCGTTTCTGTTTGTTTACATTGTTGGCCTAACACGTGGCGCCACCTGGCATTTCCTTTGTTTACTTTGTCCAACAATCGGTTTATATCGATTAAAATATCGTTTTCATCGGTAACACGTGGTGTTTCTTTGTCCAACAATCCAATAACAACAACCTATCTGTTTGTTGGGCTCCAACAATACTGGAATGCGAATCAACAATCGGTTTTTGTTTGTTTACATTGTTTGTTTACATTCTGTTGGTTTCCTTTGTTTACATTGTGCAACAATCGGTTTATATCGATTAAAATATCGTTTTCATCGGTAACACGTGCGTTTCTGTTTGTTTACATTGTTGGCCTAACACGTGGCGCCACCTGGCATTTCCTTTGTTTACTTTGTCCAACAATCGGTTTATATCGATTAAAATATCGTTTTCATCGGTAACACGTGGTGTTTCTTTGTCCAACAATCCAATAACAACAACCTATCTGTTTGTTGGGCTCCAACAATACTGGAATGCGAATCAACAATCGGTTTCTGTTTGTTTACATTGTTTGTTTACATTCTGTTGGTTTCCTTTGTTTACATTGTGCAACAATCGGTTTATATCGATTAAAATATCGTTTTCATCGGTAACACGTGCGTTTCTGTTTGTTTACATTGTTGGCCTAACACGTGGCGCCACCTGGCATTTCCTTTGTTTACTTTGTCCAACAATCGGTTTATATCGATTAAAATATCGTTTTCATCGGTAACACGTGGTGTTTCTTTGTCCAACAATCCAATAACAACAACCTATCTGTTTGTTGGGCTCCAACAATACTGGAATGCGAATCAACAATCGGTTTCTGTTTGTTTACATTGTTTGTTTATATTCTGTTGGTTTCCTTTGTTTACATTGTGCAACAATCGGTTTATATCGATTAAAATATCGTTTTCATCGGTAACACGTGCGTTTCTGTTTGTTTACATTGTTGGCCTAACACGTGGCGCCACCTGGCATTTCCTTTGTTTACTTTGTCCAACAATCGGTTTATATCGATTAAAATATCGTTTTCATCGGTAACACGTGGTGGCTCTTTGTCCAACAATCCAATAACAACAACCTATCTGTTTGTTGGGCTCCAACAATACTGGAATGCGAATCAACAATCGGTTTCTGTTTGTTTACATTGTTTGTTTACATTCTGTTGGTTTCCTTTGTTTACATTGTGCAACAATCGGTTTATATCGATTAAAATATCGTTTTCATCGGTAGCACGTGCGTTTCTGTTTGTTTACATTGTTGGCCTAACACGTGGCGCCACCTGGCATTTCCTTTGTTTACTTTGTCCAACAATCGGTTTATATCGATTAAAATATCTTTTTCATCGGTAACACGTGGTGTTTCTTTGTCCAACAATCCAATAACAACAACCTATCTGTTTGTTGGGCTCCAACAATACTGGAATGCGAATCAACAATCGGTTTCTGTTTGTTTACATTGTTTGTTTACATTCTGTTGGTTTCCTTTGTTTACATTGTGCAACAATCGGTTTATATCGATTAAAATATCGTTTTCATCGGTAACACGTGGTGTTTCTTTGTCCAACAATCCAATAACAACAACCTATCTGTTTGTTGGGCTCCAACAATACTGGAATGCGAATCAACAATCGGTTTCTGTTTGTTTACATTGTTTGTTTACATTCTGTTGGTTTCCTCTGTTTACATTGTGCAACAATCGGTTTATATCGATTAAAATATCGTTTTCATCGGTAACACGTGCGTTTCTGTTTGTTTACATTGTTGGCCTAACACGTGGCGCCACCTGGCATTTCCTTTGTTTACTTTGTCCAACAATCGGTTTATATCGATTAAAATATCGTTTTCATCGGTAACACGTGGTGTTTCTTTGTCCAACAATCCAATAACAACAACCTATCTGTTTGTTGGGCTCCAACAATACTGGAATGCGAATCAACAATCGGTTTTTGTTTGTTTACATTGTTTGTTTACATTCTGTTGGTTTCCTTTGTTTACATTGTGCAACAATCGGTTTATATCGATTAAAATATCGTTTTCATCGGTAACACGTGCGTTTCTGTTTGTTTACATTGTTGGCCTAACACGTGGCGCCACCTGGCATTTCCTTTGTTTACTTTGTCCAACAATCGGTTTATATCGATTAAAATATCGTTTTCATCGGTAACACGTGGTGTTTCTTTGTCCAACAATCCAATAACAACAACCTATCTGTTTGTTGGGCTCCAACAATACTGGAATGCGAATCAACAATCGGTTTCTGTTTGTTTACATTGTTTGTTTACATTCTGTTGGTTTCCTTTGTTTACATTGTGCAACAATCGGTTTATATCGATTAAAATATCGTTTTCATCGGTAACACGTGCGTTTCTGTTTGTTTACATTGTTGGCCTAACACGTGGCGCCACCTGGCATTTCCTTTGTTTACTTTGTCCAACAATCGGTTTATATCGATTAAAATATCGTTTTCATCGGTAACACGTGGTGTTTCTTTGTCCAACAATCCAATAACAACAACCTATCTGTTTGTTGGGCTCCAACAATACTGGAATGCGAATCAACAATCGGTTTCTGTTTGTTTACATTGTTTGTTTATATTCTGTTGGTTTCCTTTGTTTACATTGTGCAACAATCGGTTTATATCGATTAAAATATCGTTTTCATCGGTAACACGTGCGTTTCTGTTTGTTTACATTGTTGGCCTAACACGTGGCGCCACCTGGCATTTCCTTTGTTTACTTTGTCCAACAATCGGTTTATATCGATTAAAATATCGTTTTCATCGGTAACACGTGGTGGCTCTTTGTCCAACAATCCAATAACAACAACCTATCTGTTTGTTGGGCTCCAACAATACTGGAATGCGAATCAACAATCGGTTTCTGTTTGTTTACATTGTTTGTTTACATTCTGTTGGTTTCCTTTGTTTACATTGTGCAACAATCGGTTTATATCGATTAAAATATCGTTTTCATCGGTAACACGTGCGTTTCTGTTTGTTTACATTGTTGGCCTAACACGTGGCGCCACCTGGCATTTCCTTTGTTTACTTTGTCCAACAATCGGTTTATATCGATTAAAATATCGTTTTCATCGGTAACACGTGGTGTTTCTTTGTCCAACAATCCAATAACAACAACCTATCTGTTTGTTGGGCTCCAACAATACTGGAATGCGAATCAACAATCGGTTTCTGTTTGTTTACATTGTTTGTTTAAATTCTGTTGGTTTCCTTTGTTTACATTGTGCAACAATCGGTTTATATCGATTAAAATATCGTTTTCATCGGTAACACGTGCGTTTCTGTTTGTTTACATTGTTGGCCTAACACGTGGCGCCACCTGGCATTTCCTTTGTTTACTTTGTCCAACAATCGGTTTATATCGATTAAAATATCGTTTTCATCGGTAACACGTGGTGTTTGTCCAACAATCCAATAACAACAACCTATCTGTTTGTTGGGCTCCAACAATACTGGAATGCGAATCAACAATCGGTTTCTGTTTGTTTACATTGTTTGTTTACATTCTGTTGGTTTCCTCTGTTTACATTGTGCAACAATCGGTTTATATCGATTAAAATATCGTTTTCATCGGTAACACGTGCGTTTCTGTTTGTTTACATTGTTGGCCTAACACGTGGCGCCACCTGGCATTTCCTTTGTTTACTTTGTCCAACAATCGGTTTATATCGATTAAAATATCGTTTTCATCGGTAACACGTGGTGTTTCTTTGTCCAACAATCCAATAACAACAACCTATCTGTTTGTTGGGCTCCAACAATACTGGAATGCGAATCAACAATCGGTTTCTGTTTGTTTACATTGTTTGTTTACATTCTGTTGGTTTCCTTTGTTTACATTGTGCAACAATCGGTTTATATCGATTAAAATATCGTTTTCATCGGTAACACGTGCGTTTCTGTTTGTTTACATTGTTGGCCTAACACGTGGCGCCACCTGGCATTTCCTTTGTTTACTTTGTCCAACAATCGGTTTATATCGATTAAAATATCGTTTTCATCGGTAACACGTGGTGTTTCTTTGTCCAACAATCCAATAACAACAACCTATCTGTTTGTTGGGCTCCAACAATACTGGAATGCGAATCAACAATCGGTTTCTGTTTGTTTACATTGTTTGTTTACATTCTGTTGGTTTCCTCTGTTTACATTGTGCAACAATCGGTTTATATCGATTAAAATATCGTTTTCATCGGTAACACGTGCGTTTCTGTTTGTTTACATTGTTGGCCTAACACGTGGCGCCACCTGGCATTTCCTTTGTTTACTTTGTCCAACAATCGGTTTATATCGATTAAAATATCGTTTTCATCGGTAACACGTGGTGTTTCTTTGTCCAACAATCCAATAACAACAACCTATCTGTTTGTTGGGCTCCAACAATACTGGAATGCGAATCAACAATCGGTTTTTGTTTGTTTACATTGTTTGTTTACATTCTGTTGGTTTCCTTTGTTTACATTGTGCAACAATCGGTTTATATCGATTAAAATATCGTTTTCATCGGTAACACGTGCGTTTCTGTTTGTTTACATTGTTGGCCTAACACGTGGCGCCACCTGGCATTTCCTTTGTTTACTTTGTCCAACAATCGGTTTATATCGATTAAAATATCGTTTTCATCGGTAACACGTGGTGTTTCTTTGTCCAACAATCCAATAACAACAACCTATCTGTTTGTTGGGCTCCAACAATACTGGAATGCGAATCAACAATCGGTTTCTGTTTGTTTACATTGTTTGTTTACATTCTGTTGGTTTCCTTTGTTTACATTGTGCAACAATCGGTTTATATCGATTAAAATATCGTTTTCATCGGTAACACGTGCGTTTCTGTTTGTTTACATTGTTGGCCTAACACGTGGCGCCACCTGGCATTTCCTTTGTTTACTTTGTCCAACAATCGGTTTATATCGATTAAAATATCGTTTTCATCGGTAACACGTGGTGTTTGTCCAACAATCCAATAACAACAACCTATCTGTTTGTTGGGCTCCAACAATACTGGAATGCGAATCAACAATCGGTTTCTGTTTGTTTACATTGTTTGTTTACATTCTGTTGGTTTCCTCTGTTTACATTGTGCAACAATCGGTTTATATCGATTAAAATATCGTTTTCATCGGTAACACGTGCGTTTCTGTTTGTTTACATTGTTGGCCTAACACGTGGCGCCACCTGGCATTTCCTTTGTTTACTTTGTCCAACAATCGGTTTATATCGATTAAAATATCGTTTTCATCGGTAACACGTGGTGTTTCTTTGTCCAACAATCCAATAACAACAACCTATCTGTTTGTTGGGCTCCAACAATACTGGAATGCGAATCAACAATCGGTTTCTGTTTGTTTACATTGTTTGTTTACATTCTGTTGGTTTCCTTTGTTTACATTGTGCAACAATCGGTTTATATCGATTAAAATATCGTTTTCATCGGTAACACGTGCGTTTCTGTTGGTTTACATTGTTGGCCTAACACGTGGCGCCACCTGGCATTTCCTTTGTTTACTTTGTCCAACAATCGGTTTATATCGATTAAAATATCGTTTTCATCGGTAACACGTGGTGTTTCTTTGTCCAACAATCCAATAACAACAACCTATCTGTTTGTTGGGCTCCAACAATACTGGAATGCGAATCAACAATCGGTTTCTGTTTGTTTACATTGTTTGTTTACATTCTGTTGGTTTCCTCTGTTTACATTGTGCAACAATCGGTTTATATCGATTAAAATATCGTTTTCATCGGTAACACGTGCGTTTCTGTTTGTTTACATTGTTGGCCTAACACGTGGCGCCACCTGGCATTTCCTTTGTTTACTTTGTCCAACAATCGGTTTATATCGATTAAAATATCGTTTTCATCGGTAACACGTGGTGTTTCTTTGTCCAACAATCCAATAACAACAACCTATCTGTTTGTTGGGCTCCAACAATACTGGAATGCGAATCAACAATCGGTTTTTGTTTGTTTACATTGTTTGTTTACATTCTGTTGGTTTCCTTTGTTTACATTGTGCAACAATCGGTTTATATCGATTAAAATATCGTTTTCATCGGTAACACGTGCGTTTCTGTTTGTTTACATTGTTGGCCTAACACGTGGCGCCACCTGGCATTTCCTTTGTTTACTTTGTCCAACAATCGGTTTATATCGATTAAAATATCGTTTTCATCGGTAACACGTGGTGTTTCTTTGTCCAACAATCCAATAACAACAACCTATCTGTTTGTTGGGCTCCAACAATACTGGAATGCGAATCAACAATCGGTTTCTGTTTGTTTACATTGTTTGTTTACATTCTGTTGGTTTCCTTTGTTTACATTGTGCAACAATCGGTTTATATCGATTAAAATATCGTTTTCATCGGTAACACGTGCGTTTCTGTTTGTTTACATTGTTGGCCTAACACGTGGCGCCACCTGGCATTTCCTTTGTTTACTTTGTCCAACAATCGGTTTATATCGATTAAAATATCGTTTTCATCGGTAACACGTGGTGTTTCTTTGTCCAACAATCCAATAACAACAACCTATCTGTTTGTTGGGCTCCAACAATACTGGAATGCGAATCAACAATCGGTTTCTGTTTGTTTACATTGTTTGTTTACATTCTGTTGGTTTCCTCTGTTTACATTGTGCAACAATCGGTTTATATCGATTAAAATATCGTTTTCATCGGTAACACGTGCGTTTCTGTTTGTTTACATTGTTGGCCTAACACGTGGCGCCACCTGGCATTTCCTTTGTTTACTTTGTCCAACAATCGGTTTATATCGATTAAAATATCGTTTTCATCGGTAACACGTGGTGTTTCTTTGTCCAACAATCCAATAACAACAACCTATCTGTTTGTTGGGCTCCAACAATACTGGAATGCGAATCAACAATCGGTTTCTGTTTGTTTACATTGTTTGTTTACATTCTGTTGGTTTCCTTTGTTTACATTGTGCAACAATCGGTTTATATCGATTAAAATATCGTTTTCATCGGTAACACGTGCGTTTCTGTTTGTTTACATTGTTGGCCTAACACGTGGCGCCACCTGGCATTTCCTTTGTTTACTTTGTCCAACAATCGGTTTATATCGATTAAAATATCGTTTTCATCGGTAACACGTGCGTTTCTGTTTGTTTACATTGTTGGCCTAACACGTGGCGCCACCTGGCATTTCCTTTGTTTACTTTGTCCAACAATCGGTTTATATCGATTAAAATATCGTTTTCATCGGTAACACGTGGTGTTTCTTTGTCCAACAATCCAATAACAACAACCTATCTGTTTGTTGGGCTCCAACAATACTGGAATGCGAATCAACAATCGGTTTTTGTTTGTTTACATTGTTTGTTTACATTCTGTTGGTTTCCTTTGTTTACATTGTGCAACAATCGGTTTATATCGATTAAAATATCGTTTTCATCGGTAACACGTGCGTTTCTGTTTGTTTACATTGTTGGCCTAACACGTGGCGCCACCTGGCATTTCCTTTGTTTACTTTGTCCAACAATCGGTTTATATCGATTAAAATATCGTTCTCATCGGTAACACGTGGTGTTTGTCCAACAATCCAATAACAACAACCTATCTGTTTGTTGGGCTCCAACAATACTGGAATGCGAATCAACAATCGGTTTCTGTTTGTTTACATTGTTTGTTTACATTCTGTTGGTTTCCTTTGTTTACATTGTGCAACAATCGGTTTATATCGATTAAAATATCGTTTTCATCGGTAACACGTGCGTTTCTGTTTGTTTACATTGTTGGCCTAACACGTGGCGCCACCTGGCATTTCCTTTGTTTACTTTGTCCAACAATCGGTTTATATCGATTAAAATATCGTTTTCATCGGTAACACGTGGTGTTTCTTTGTCCAACAATCCAATAACAACAACCTATCTGTTTGTTGGGCTCCAACAATACTGGAATGCGAATCAACAATCGGTTTCTGTTTGTTTACATTGTTTGTTTAAATTCTGTTGGTTTCCTTTGTTTACATTGTGCAACAATCGGTTTATATCGATTAAAATATCGTTTTCATCGGTAACACGTGCGTTTCTGTTTGTTTACATTGTTGGCCTAACACGTGGCGCCACCTGGCATTTCCTTTGTTTACTTTGTCCAACAATCGGTTTATATCGATTAAAATATCGTTTTCATCGGTAACACGTGGTGTTTGTCCAACAATCCAATAACAACAACCTATCTGTTTGTTGGGCTCCAACAATACTGGAATGCGAATCAACAATCGGTTTCTGTTTGTTTACATTGTTTGTTTACATTCTGTTGGTTTCCTCTGTTTACATTGTGCAACAATCGGTTTATATCGATTAAAATATCGTTTTCATCGGTAACACGTGCGTTTCTGTTTGTTTACATTGTTGGCCTAACACGTGGCGCCACCTGGCATTTCCTTTGTTTACTTTGTCCAACAATCGGTTTATATCGATTAAAATATCGTTTTCATCGGTAACACGTGGTGTTTCTTTGTCCAACAATCCAATAACAACAACCTATCTGTTTGTTGGGCTCCAACAATACTGGAATGCGAATCAACAATCGGTTTCTGTTTGTTTACATTGTTTGTTTACATTCTGTTGGTTTCCTTTGTTTACATTGTGCAACAATCGGTTTATATCGATTAAAATATCGTTTTCATCGGTAACACGTGCGTTTCTGTTTGTTTACATTGTTGGCCTAACACGTGGCGCCACCTGGCATTTCCTTTGTTTACTTTGTCCAACAATCGGTTTATATCGATTAAAATATCGTTTTCATCGGTAACACGTGGTGTTTCTTTGTCCAACAATCCAATAACAACAACCTATCTGTTTGTTGGGCTCCAACAATACTGGAATGCGAATCAACAATCGGTTTCTGTTTGTTTACATTGTTTGTTTACATTCTGTTGGTTTCCTCTGTTTACATTGTGCAACAATCGGTTTATATCGATTAAAATATCGTTTTCATCGGTAACACGTGCGTTTCTGTTTGTTTACATTGTTGGCCTAACACGTGGCGCCACCTGGCATTTCCTTTGTTTACTTTGTCCAACAATCGGTTTATATCGATTAAAATATCGTTTTCATCGGTAACACGTGGTGTTTCTTTGTCCAACAATCCAATAACAACAACCTATCTGTTTGTTGGGCTCCAACAATACTGGAATGCGAATCAACAATCGGTTTTTGTTTGTTTACATTGTTTGTTTACATTCTGTTGGTTTCCTTTGTTTACATTGTACAACAATCGGTTTATATCGATTAAAATATCGTTTTCATCGGTAACACGTGCGTTTCTGTTTGTTTACATTGTTGGCCTAACACGTGGCGCCACCTGGCATTTCCTTTGTTTACTTTGTCCAACAATCGGTTTATATCGATTAAAATATCGTTTTCATCGGTAACACGTGGTGTTTCTTTGTCCAACAATCCAATAACAACAACCTATCTGTTTGTTGGGCTCCAACAATACTGGAATGCGAATCAACAATCGGTTTCTGTTTGTTTACATTGTTTGTTTACATTCTGTTGGTTTCCTTTGTTTACATTGTGCAACAATCGGTTTATATCGATTAAAATATCGTTTTCATCGGTAACACGTGCGTTTCTGTTTGTTTACATTGTTGGCCTAACACGTGGCGCCACCTGGCATTTCCTTTGTTTACTTTGTCCAACAATCGGTTTATATCGATTAAAATATCGTTTTCATCGGTAACACGTGGTGTTTGTCCAACAATCCAATAACAACAACCTATCTGTTTGTTGGGCTCCAACAATACTGGAATGCGAATCAACAATCGGTTTCTGTTTGTTTACATTGTTTGTTTACATTCTGTTGGTTTCCTCTGTTTACATTGTGCAACAATCGGTTTATATCGATTAAAATATCGTTTTCATCGGTAACACGTGCGTTTCTGTTTGTTTACATTGTTGGCCTAACACGTGGCGCCACCTGGCATTTCCTTTGTTTACTTTGTCCAACAATCGGTTTATATCGATTAAAATATCGTTTTCATCGGTAACACGTGGTGTTTCTTTGTCCAACAATCCAATAACAACAACCTATCTGTTTGTTGGGCTCCAACAATACTGGAATGCGAATCAACAATCGGTTTCTGTTTGTTTACATTGTTTGTTTACATTCTGTTGGTTTCCTTTGTTTACATTGTGCAACAATCGGTTTATATCGATTAAAATATCGTTTTCATCGGTAACACGTGCGTTTCTGTTGGTTTACATTGTTGGCCTAACACGTGGCGCCACCTGGCATTTCCTTTGTTTACTTTGTCCAACAATCGGTTTATATCGATTAAAATATCGTTTTCATCGGTAACACGTGGTGTTTCTTTGTCCAACAATCCAATAACAACAACCTATCTGTTTGTTGGGCTCCAACAATACTGGAATGCGAATCAACAATCGGTTTCTGTTTGTTTACATTGTTTGTTTACATTCTGTTGGTTTCCTCTGTTTACATTGTGCAACAATCGGTTTATATCGATTAAAATATCGTTTTCATCGGTAACACGTGCGTTTCTGTTTGTTTACATTGTTGGCCTAACACGTGGCGCCACCTGGCATTTCCTTTGTTTACTTTGTCCAACAATCGGTTTATATCGATTAAAATATCGTTTTCATCGGTAACACGTGGTGTTTCTTTGTCCAACAATCCAATAACAACAACCTATCTGTTTGTTGGGCTCCAACAATACTGGAATGCGAATCAACAATCGGTTTTTGTTTGTTTACATTGTTTGTTTACATTCTGTTGGTTTCCTTTGTTTACATTGTGCAACAATCGGTTTATATCGATTAAAATATCGTTTTCATCGGTAACACGTGCGTTTCTGTTTGTTTACATTGTTGGCCTAACACGTGGCGCCACCTGGCATTTCCTTTGTTTACTTTGTCCAACAATCGGTTTATATCGATTAAAATATCGTTTTCATCGGTAACACGTGGTGTTTCTTTGTCCAACAATCCAATAACAACAACCTATCTGTTTGTTGGGCTCCAACAATACTGGAATGCGAATCAACAATCGGTTTCTGTTTGTTTACATTGTTTGTTTACATTCTGTTGGTTTCCTTTGTTTACATTGTGCAACAATCGGTTTATATCGATTAAAATATCGTTTTCATCGGTAACACGTGCGTTTCTGTTTGTTTACATTGTTGGCCTAACACGTGGCGCCACCTGGCATTTCCTTTGTTTACTTTGTCCAACAATCGGTTTATATCGATTAAAATATCGTTTTCATCGGTAACACGTGGTGTTTCTTTGTCCAACAATCCAATAACAACAACCTATCTGTTTGTTGGGCTCCAACAATACTGGAATGCGAATCAACAATCGGTTTCTGTTTGTTTACATTGTTTGTTTACATTCTGTTGGTTTCCTCTGTTTACATCGTGCAACAATCGGTTTATATCGATTAAAATATCGTTTTCATCGGTAACACGTGCGTTTCTGTTTGTTTACATTGTTGGCCTAACACGTGGCGCCACCTGGCATTTCCTTTGTTTACTTTGTCCAACAATCGGTTTATATCGATTAAAATATCGTTTTCATCGGTAACACGTGGTGTTTCTTTGTCCAACAATCCAATAACAACAACCTATCTGTTTGTTGGGCTCCAACAATACTGGAATGCGAATCAACAATCGGTTTCTGTTTGTTTACATTGTTTGTTTACATTCTGTTGGTTTCCTTTGTTTACATTGTGCAACAATCGGTTTATATCGATTAAAATATCGTTTTCATCGGTAACACGTGCGTTTCTGTTTGTTTACATTGTTGGCCTAACACGTGGCGCCACCTGGCATTTCCTTTGTTTACTTTGTCCAACAATCGGTTTATATCGATTAAAATATCGTTTTCATCGGTAACACGTGCGTTTCTGTTTGTTTACATTGTTGGCCTAACACGTGGCGCCACCTGGCATTTCCTTTGTTTACTTTGTCCAACAATCGGTTTATATCGATTAAAATATCGTTTTCATCGGTAACACGTGGTGTTTCTTTGTCCAACAATCCAATAACAACAACCTATCTGTTTGTTGGGCTCCAACAATACTGGAATGCGAATCAACAATCGGTTTTTGTTTGTTTACATTGTTTGTTTACATTCTGTTGGTTTCCTTTGTTTACATTGTGCAACAATCGGTTTATATCGATTAAAATATCGTTTTCATCGGTAACACGTGCGTTTCTGTTTGTTTACATTGTTGGCCTAACACGTGGCGCCACCTGGCATTTCCTTTGTTTACTTTGTCCAACAATCGGTTTATATCGATTAAAATATCTTTTTCATCGGTAACACGTGGTGTTTCTTTGTCCAACAATCCAATAACAACAACCTATCTGTTTGTTGGGCTCCAACAATACTGGAATGCGAATCAACAATCGGTTTCTGTTTGTTTACATTGTTTGTTTACATTCTGTTGGTTTCCTTTGTTTACATTGTGCAACAATCGGTTTATATCGATTAAAATATCGTTTTCATCGGTAACACGTGGTGTTTCTTTGTCCAACAATCCAATAACAACAACCTATCTGTTTGTTGGGCTCCAACAATACTGGAATGCGAATCAACAATCGGTTTCTGTTTGTTTACATTGTTTGTTTACATTCTGTTGGTTTCCTCTGTTTACATTGTGCAACAATCGGTTTATATCGATTAAAATATCGTTTTCATCGGTAACACGTGCGTTTCTGTTTGTTTACATTGTTGGCCTAACACGTGGCGCCACCTGGCATTTCCTTTGTTTACTTTGTCCAACAATCGGTTTATATCGATTAAAATATCGTTTTCATCGGTAACACGTGGTGTTTCTTTGTCCAACAATCCAATAACAACAACCTATCTGTTTGTTGGGCTCCAACAATACTGGAATGCGAATCAACAATCGGTTTTTGTTTGTTTACATTGTTTGTTTACATTCTGTTGGTTTCCTTTGTTTACATTGTGCAACAATCGGTTTATATCGATTAAAATATCGTTTTCATCGGTAACACGTGCGTTTCTGTTTGTTTACATTGTTGGCCTAACACGTGGCGCCACCTGGCATTTCCTTTGTTTACTTTGTCCAACAATCGGTTTATATCGATTAAAATATCGTTTTCATCGGTAACACGTGCGTTTCTGTTTGTTTACATTGTTGGCCTAACACGTGGCGCCACCTGGCATTTCCTTTGTTTACTTTGTCCAACAATCGGTTTATATCGATTAAAATATCGTTTTCATCGGTAACACGTGGTGTTTCTTTGTCCAACAATCCAATAACAACAACCTATCTGTTTGTTGGGCTCCAACAATACTGGAATGCGAATCAACAATCGGTTTTTGTTTGATTACATTGTTTGTTTACATTCTGTTGGTTTCCTTTGTTTACATTGTGCAACAATCGGTTTATATCGATTAAAATATCGTTTTCATCGGTAACACGTGCGTTTCTGTTTGTTTACATTGTTGGCCTAACACGTGGCGCCACCTGGCATTTCCTTTGTTTACTTTGTCCAACAATCGGTTTATATCGATTAAAATATCTTTTTCATCGGTAACACGTGGTGTTTCTTTGTCCAACAATCCAATAACAACAACCTATCTGTTTGTTGGGCTCCAACAATACTGGAATGCGAATCAACAATCGGTTTCTGTTTGTTTACATTGTTTGTTTACATTCTGTTGGTTTCCTTTGTTTACATTGTGCAACAATCGGTTTATATCGATTAAAATATCGTTTTCATCGGTAACACGTGGTGTTTCTTTGTCCAACAATCCAATAACAACAACCTATCTGTTTGTTGGGCTCCAACAATACTGGAATGCGAATCAACAATCGGTTTCTGTTTGTTTACATTGTTTGTTTACATTCTGTTGGTTTCCTCTGTTTACATTGTGCAACAATCGGTTTATATCGATTAAAATATCGTTTTCATCGGTAACACGTGCGTTTCTGTTTGTTTACATTGTTGGCCTAACACGTGGCGCCACCTGGCATTTCCTTTGTTTACTTTGTCCAACAATCGGTTTATATCGATTAAAATATCGTTTTCATCGGTAACACGTGGTGTTTCTTTGTCCAACAATCCAATAACAACAACCTATCTGTTTGTTGGGCTCCAACAATACTGGAATGCGAATCAACAATCGGTTTTTGTTTGTTTACATTGTTTGTTTACATTCTGTTGGTTTCCTTTGTTTACATTGTGCAACAATCGGTTTATATCGATTAAAATATCGTTTTCATCGGTAACACGTGCGTTTCTGTTTGTTTACATTGTTGGCCTAACACGTGGCGCCACCTGGCATTTCCTTTGTTTACTTTGTCCAACAATCGGTTTATATCGATTAAAATATCGTTTTCATCGGTAACACGTGGTGTTTGTCCAACAATCCAATAACAACAACCTATCTGTTTGTTGGGCTCCAACAATACTGGAATGCGAATCAACAATCGGTTTCTGTTTGTTTACATTGTTTGTTTACATTCTGTTGGTTTCCTCTGTTTACATTGTGCAACAATCGGTTTATATCGATTAAAATATCGTTTTCATCGGTAACACGTGCGTTTCTGTTTGTTTACATTGTTGGCCTAACACGTGGCGCCACCTGGCATTTCTTTTGTTTACTTTGTCCAACAATCGGTTTATATCGATTAAAATATCGTTTTCATCGGTAACACGTGGTGTTTCTTTGTCCAACAATCCAATAACAACAACCTATCTGTTTGTTGGGCTCCAACAATACTGGAATGCGAATCAACAATCGGTTTTTGTTTGTTTACATTGTTTGTTTACATTCTGTTGGTTTCCTTTGTTTACATTGTGCAACAATCGGTTTATATCGATTAAAATATCGTTTTCATCGGTAACACGTGCGTTTCTGTTTGTTTACATTGTTGGCCTAACACGTGGCGCCACCTGGCATTTCCTTTGTTTACTTTGTCCAACAATCGGTTTATATCGATTAAAATATCGTTTTCATCGGTAACACGTGGTGTTTCTTTGTCCAACAATCCAATAACAACAACCTATCTGTTTGTTGGGCTCCAACAATACTGGAATGCGAATCAACAATCGGTTTCTGTTTGTTTACATTGTTTGTTTACATTCTGTTGGTTTCCTTTGTTTACATTGTGCAACAATCGGTTTATATCGATTAAAATATCGTTTTCATCGGTAACACGTGCGTTTCTGTTTGTTTACATTGTTGGCCTAACACGTGGCGCCACCTGGCATTTCCTTTGTTTACTTTGTCCAACAATCGGTTTATATCGATTAAAATATCGTTTTCATCGGTAACACGTGGTGTTTCTTTGTCCAACAATCCAATAACAACAACCTATCTGTTTGTTGGGCTCCAACAATACTGGAATGCGAATCAACAATCGGTTTCTGTTTGTTTACATTGTTTGTTTACATTCTGTTGGTTTCCTCTGTTTACATTGTGCAACAATCGGTTTATATCGATTAAAATATCGTTTTCATCGGTAACACGTGCGTTTCTGTTTGTTTACATTGTTGGCCTAACACGTGGCGCCACCTGGCATTTCCTTTGTTTACTTTGTCCAACAATCGGTTTATATCGATTAAAATATCGTTTTCATCGGTAACACGTGGTGTTTCTTTGTCCAACAATCCAATAACAACAACCTATCTGTTTGTTGGGCTCCAACAATACTGGAATGCGAATCAACAATCGGTTTCTGTTTGTTTACATTGTTTGTTTACATTCTGTTGGTTTCCTTTGTTTAAATGTGCAACAATCGGTTTATATCGATTAAAATATCGTTTTCATCGGTAGCACGTGCGTTTCTGTTTGTTTACATTGTTGGCCTAACACGTGGCGCCACCTGGCATTTCCTTTGTTTACTTTGTCCAACAATCGGTTTATATCGATTAAAATATCTTTTTCATCGGTAACACGTGGTGTTTCTTTGTCCAACAATCCAATAACAACAACCTATCTGTTTGTTGGGCTCCAACAATACTGGAATGCGAATCAACAATCGGTTTCTGTTTGTTTACATTGTTTGTTTACATTCTGTTGGTTTCCTTTGTTTACATTGTGCAACAATCGGTTTATATCGATTAAAATATCGTTTTCATCGGTAACACGTGGTGTTTCTTTGTCCAACAATCCAATAACAACAACCTATCTGTTTGTTGGGCTCCAACAATACTGGAATGCGAATCAACAATCGGTTTCTGTTTGTTTACATTGTTTGTTTACATTCTGTTGGTTTCCTCTGTTTACATTGTGCAACAATCGGTTTATATCGATTAAAATATCGTTTTCATCGGTAACACGTGCGTTTCTGTTTGTTTACATTGTTGGCCTAACACGTGGCGCCACCTGGCATTTCCTTTGTTTACTTTGTCCAACAATCGGTTTATATCGATTAAAATATCTTTTTCATCGGTAACACGTGGTGTTTCTTTGTCCAACAATCCAATAACAACAACCTATCTGTTTGTTGGGCTCCAACAATACTGGAATGCGAATCAACAATCGGTTTCTGTTTGTTTACATTGTTTGTTTACATTCTGTTGGTTTCCTTTGTTTACATTGTGCAACAATCGGTTTATATCGATTAAAATATCGTTTTCATCGGTAACACGTGCGTTTCTGTTTGTTTACATTGTTGGCCTAACACGTGGCGCCACCTGGCATTTCCTTTGTTTACTTTGTCCAACAATCGGTTTATATCGATTAAAATATCGTTTTCATCGGTAACACGTGGTGTTTCTTTGTCCAACAATCCAATAACAACAACCTATCTGTTTGTTGGGCTCCAACAATAATGGAATGCGAATCAACAATCGGTTTCTGTTTGTTTACATTGTTTGTTTACATTCTGTTGGTTTCCTTTGTTTACATTGTGCAACAATCGGTTTATATCGATTAAAATATCGTTTTCATCGGTAACACGTGCGTTTCTGTTTGTTTACATTGTTGGCCTAACACGTGGCGCCACCTGGCATTTCCTTTGTTTACTTTGTCCAACAATCGGTTTATATCGATTAAAATATCGTTTTCATCGGTAACACGTGGTGTTTCTTTGTCCAACAATCCAATAACAACAACCTATCTGTTTGTTGGGCTCCAACAATACTGGAATGCGAATCAACAATCGGTTTCTGTTTGTTTACATTGTTTGTTTACATTCTGTTGGTTTCCTTTGTTTACATTGTGCAACAATCGGTTTATATCGATTAAAATATCGTTTTCATCGGTAACACGTGCGTTTCTGTTTGTTTACATTGTTGGCCTAACACGTGGCGCCACCTGGCATTTCCTTTGTTTACTTTGTCCAACAATCGGTTTATATCGATTAAAATATCGTTTTCATCGGTAACACGTGGTGTTTCTTTGTCCAACAATCCAATAACAACAACCTATCTGTTTGTTGGGCTCCAACAATACTGGAATGCGAATCAACAATCGGTTTCTGTTTGTTTACATTGTTTGTTTACATTCTGTTGGTTTCCTCTGTTTACATTGTGCAACAATCGGTTTATATCGATTAAAATATCGTTTTCATCGGTAACACGTGCGTTTCTGTTTGTTTACATTGTTGGCCTAACACGTGGCGCCACCTGGCATTTCCTTTGTTTACTTTGTCCAACAATCGGTTTATATCGATTAAAATATCGTTTTCATCGGTAACACGTGGTGTTTCTTTGTCCAACAATCCAATAACAACAACCTATCTGTTTGTTGGGCTCCAACAATACTGGAATGCGAATCAACAATCGGTTTCTGTTTGTTTACATTGTTTGTTTACATTCTGTTGGTTTCCTTTGTTTACATTGTGCAACAATCGGTTTATATCGATTAAAATATCGTTTTCATCGGTAACACGTGCGTTTCTGTTTGTTTACATTGTTGGCCTAACACGTGGCGCCACCTGGCATTTCCTTTGTTTACTTTGTCCAACAATCGGTTTATATCGATTAAAATATCTTTTTCATCGGTAACACGTGGTGTTTCTTTGTCCAACAATCCAATAACAACAACCTATCTGTTTGTTGGGCTCCAACAATACTGGAATGCGAATCAACAATCGGTTTCTGTTTGTTTACATTGTTTGTTTACATTCTGTTGGTTTCCTTTGTTTACATTGTGCAACAATCGGTTTATATCGATTAAAATATCGTTTTCATCGGTAACACGTGCGTTTCTGTTTGTTTACATTGTTGGCCTAACACGTGGCGCCACCTGGCATTTCCTTTGTTTACTTTGTCCAACAATCGGTTTATATCGATTAAAATATCGTTTTCATCGGTAACACGTGGTGTTTCTTTGTCCAACAATCCAATAACAACAACCTATCTGTTTGTTGGGCTCCAACAATACTGGAATGCGAATCAACAATCGGTTTCTGTTTGTTTACATTGTTTGTTTACATTCTGTTGGTTTCCTTTGTTTACATTGTGCAACAATCGGTTTATATCGATTAAAATATCGTTTTCATCGGTAACACGTGCGTTTCTGTTTGTTTACATTGTTGGCCTAACACGTGGCGCCACCTGGCATTTCCTTTGTTTACTTTGTCCAACAATCGGTTTATATCGATTAAAATATCTTTTTCATCGGTAACACGTGGTGTTTCTTTGTCCAACAATCCAATAACAACAACCTATCTGTTTGTTGGGCTCCAACAATACTGGAATGCGAATCAACAATCGGTTTCTGTTTGTTTACATTGTTTGTTTACATTCTGTTGGTTTCCTTTGTTTACATTGTGCAACAATCGGTTTATATCGATTAAAATATCGTTTTCATCGGTAACACGTGCGTTTCTGTTTGTTTACATTGTTGGCCTAACACGTGGCGCCACCTGGCATTTCCTTTGTTTACTTTGTCCAACAATCGGTTTATATCGATTAAAATATCGTTTTCATCGGTAACACGTGGTGTTTGTCCAACAATCCAATAACAACAACCTATCTGTTTGTTGGGCTCCAACAATACTGGAATGCGAATCAACAATCGGTTTCTGTTTGTTTACATTGTTTGTTTACATTCTGTTGGTTTCCTTTGTTTACATTGTGCAACAATCGGTTTATATCGATTAAAATATCGTTTTCATCGGTAACACGTGCGTTTCTGTTTGTTTACATTGTTGGCCTAACACGTGGCGCCACCTGGCATTTCCTTTGTTTACTTTGTCCAACAATCGGTTTATATCGATTAAAATATCGTTTTCATCGGTAACACTTGGTGTTTCTTTGTCCAACAATCCAATAACAACAACCTATCTGTTTGTTGGGCTCCAACAATACTGGAATGCGAATCAACAATCGGTTTCTGTTTGTTTACATTGTTTGTTTACATTCTGTTGGTTTCCTTTGTTTACATTGTGCAACAATCGGTTTATATCGATTAAAATATCGTTTTCATCGGTAACACGTGCGTTTCTGTTTGTTTACATTGTTGGCCTAACACGTGGCGCCACCTGGCATTTCCTTTGTTTACTTTGTCCAACAATCGGTTTATATCGATTAAAATATCGTTTTCATCGGTAACACGTGGTGTTTCTTTGTCCAACAATCCAATAACAACAACCTATCTGTTTGTTGGGCTCCAACAATACTGGAATGCGAATCAACAATCGGTTTCTGTTTGTTTACATTGTTTGTTTACATTCTGTTGGTTTCCTTTGTTTACATTGTGCAACAATCGGTTTATATCGATTAAAATATCGTTTTCATCGGTAACACGTGCGTTTCTGTTTGTTTACATTGTTGGCCTAACACGTGGCGCCACCTGGCATTTCCTTTGTTTACTTTGTCCAACAATCGGTTTATATCGATTAAAATATCGTTTTCATCGGTAACACGTGGTGTTTCTTTGTCCAACAATCCAATAACAACAACCTATCTGTTTGTTGGGCTCCAACAATACTGGAATGCGAATCAACAATCGGTTTCTGTTTGTTTACATTGTTTGTTTACATTCTGTTGGTTTCCTTTGTTTACATTGTGCAACAATCGGTTTATATCGATTAAAATATCGTTTTCATCGGTAACATGTGCGTTTCTGTTTGTTTACATTGTTGGCCTAACACGTGGCGCCACCTGGCATTTCCTTTGTTTACTTTGTCCAACAATCGGTTTATATCGATTAAAATATCGTTTTCATCGGTAACACGTGGTGTTTGTCCAACAATCCAATAACAACAACCTATCTGTTTGTTGGGCTCCAACAATACTGGAATGCGAATCAACAATCGGTTTCTGTTTGTTTACATTGTTTGTTTACATTCTGTTGGTTTCCTCTGTTTACATTGTGCAACAATCGGTTTATATCGATTAAAATATCGTTTTCATCGGTAACACGTGCGTTTCTGTTTGTTTACATTGTTGGCCTAACACGTGGCGCCACCTGGCATTTCCTTTGTTTACTTTGTCCAACAATCGGTTTATATCGATTAAAATATCGTTTTCATCGGTAACACGTGGTGTTTCTTTGTCCAACAATCCAATAACAACAACCTATCTGTTTGTTGGGCTCCAACAATACTGGAATGCGAATCAACAATCGGTTTCTGTTTGTTTACATTGTTTGTTTACATTCTGTTGGTTTCCTTTGTTTACATTGTGCAACAATCGGTTTATATCGATTAAAATATCGTTTTCATCGGTAACACGTGCGTTTCTGTTTGTTTACATTGTTGGCCTAACACGTGGCGCCACCTGGCATTTCCTTTGTTTACTTTGTCCAACAATCGGTTTATATCGATTAAAATATCGTTTTCATCGGTAACACGTGGTGTTTCTTTGTCCAACAATCCAATAACAACAACCTATCTGTTTGTTGGGCTCCAACAATACTGGAATGCGAATCAACAATCGGTTTCTGTTTGTTTACATTGTTTGTTTACATTCTGTTGGTTTCCTCTGTTTACATTGTGCAACAATCGGTTTATATCGATTAAAATATCGTTTTCATCGGTAACACGTGCGTTTCTGTTTGTTTACATTGTTGGCCTAACACGTGGCGCCACCTGGCATTTCCTTTGTTTACTTTGTCCAACAATCGGTTTATATCGATTAAAATATCGTTTTCATCGGTAACACGTGGTGTTTCTTTGTCCAACAATCCAATAACAACAACCTATCTGTTTGTTGGGCTCCAACAATACTGGAATGCGAATCAACAATCGGTTTTTGTTTGTTTACATTGTTTGTTTACATTCTGTTGGTTTCCTTTGTTTACATTGTGCAACAATCGGTTTATATCGATTAAAATATCGTTTTCATCGGTAACACGTGCGTTTCTGTTTGTTTACATTGTTGGCCTAACACGTGGCGCCACCTGGCATTTCCTTTGTTTACTTTGTCCAACAATCGGTTTATATCGATTAAAATATCTTTTTCATCGGTAACACGTGGTGTTTCTTTGTCCAACAATCCAATAACAACAACCTATCTGTTTGTTGGGCTCCAACAATACTGGAATGCGAATCAACAATCGGTTTCTGTTTGTTTACATTGTTTGTTTACATTCTGTTGGTTTCCTTTGTTTACATTGTGCAACAATCGGTTTATATCGATTAAAATATCGTTTTCATCGGTAACACGTGCGTTTCTGTTTGTTTACATTGTTGGCCTAACACGTGGCGCCACCTGGCATTTCCTTTGTTTACTTTGTCCAACAATCGGTTTATATCGATTAAAATATCGTTTTCATCGGTAACACGTGGTGTTTCTTTGTCCAACAATCCAATAACAACAACCTATCTGTTTGTTGGGCTCCAACAATACTGGAATGCGAATCAACAATCGGTTTCTGTTTGTTTACATTGTTTGTTTACATTCTGTTGGTTTCCTCTGTTTACATTGTGCAACAATCGGTTTATATCGATTAAAATATCGTTTTCATCGGTAACACGTGCGTTTCTGTTTGTTTACATTGTTGGCCTAACACGTGGCGCCACCTGGCATTTCCTTTGTTTACTTTGTCCAACAATCGGTTTATATCGATTAAAATATCGTTTTCATCGGTAACACGTGGTGTTTCTTTGTCCAACAATCCAATAACAACAACCTATCTGTTTGTTGGGCTCCAACAATACTGGAATGCGAATCAACAATCGGTTTCTGTTTGTTTACATTGTTTGTTTACATTCTGTTGGTTTCCTTTGTTTACATTGTGCAACAATCGGTTTATATCGATTAAAATATCGTTTTCATCGGTAACACGTGCGTTTCTGTTTGTTTACATTGTTGGCCTAACACGTGGCGCCACCTGGCATTTCCTTTGTTTACTTTGTCCAACAATCGGTTTATATCGATTAAAATATCTTTTTCATCGGTAACACGTGGTGTTTCTTTGTCCAACAATCCAATAACAACAACCTATATGTTTGTTGGGCTCCAACAATACTGGAATGCGAATCAACAATCGGTTTCTGTTTGTTTACATTGTTTGTTTACATTCTGTTGGTTTCCTTTGTTTACATTGTGCAACAATCGGTTTATATCGATTAAAATATCGTTTTCATCGGTAACACGTGCGTTTCTGTTTGTTTACATTGTTGGCCTAACACGTGGCGCCACCTGGCATTTCCTTTGTTTACTTTGTCCAACAATCGGTTTATATCGATTAAAATATCGTTTTCATCGGTAACACGTGGTGTTTCTTTGTCCAACAATCCAATAACAACAACCTATCTGTTTGTTGGGCTCCAACAATACTGGAATGCGAATCAACAATCGGTTTCTGTTTGTTTACATTGTTTGTTTACATTCTGTTGGTTTCCTTTGTTTACATTGTGCAACAATCGGTTTATATCGATTAAAATATCGTTTTCATCGGTAACACGTGCGTTTCTGTTTGTTTACATTGTTGGCCTAACACGTGGCGCCACCTGGCATTTCCTTTGTTTACTTTGTCCAACAATCGGTTTATATCGATTAAAATATCGTTTTCATCGGTAACACGTGGTGTTTGTCCAACAATCCAATAACAACAACCTATCTGTTTGTTGGGCTCCAACAATACTGGAATGCGAATCAACAATCGGTTTCTGTTTGTTTACATTGTTTGTTTACATTCTGTTGGTTTCCTTTGTTTACATTGTGCAACAATCGGTTTATATCGATTAAAATATCGTTTGCATCGGTAACACGTGCGTTTCTGTTTGTTTACATTGTTGGCCTAACACGTGGCGCCACCTGGCATTTCCTTTGTTTACTTTGTCCAACAATCGGTTTATATCGATTAAAATATCGTTTTCATCGGTAACACGTGGTGTTTCTTTGTCCAACAATCCAATAACAACAACCTATCTGTTTGTTGGGCTCCAACAATACTGGAATGCGAATCAACAATCGGTTTCTGTTTGTTTACATTGTTTGTTTACATTCTGTTGGTTTCCTTTGTTTACATTGTGCAACAATCGGTTTATATCGATTAAAATATCGTTTTCATCGGTAACACGTGCGTTTCTGTTTGTTTACATTGTTGGCCTAACACGTGGCGCCACCTGGCATTTCCTTTGTTTACTTTGTCCAACAATCGGTTTATATCGATTAAAATATCGTTTTCATCGGTAACACGTGGTGTTTCTTTGTCCAACAATCCAATAACAACAACCTATCTGTTTGTTGGGCTCCAACAATACTGGAATGCGAATCAACAATCGGTTTCTGTTTGTTTACATTGTTTGTTTACATTCTGTTGGTTTCCTCTGTTTACATTGTGCAACAATCGGTTTATATCGATTAAAATATCGTTTTCATCGGTAACACGTGCGTTTCTGTTTGTTTACATTGTTGGCCTAACACGTGGCGCCACCTGGCATTTCCTTTGTTTACTTTGTCCAACAATCGGTTTATATCGATTAAAATATCGTTTTCATCGGTAACACGTGGTGTTTCTTTGTCCAACAATCCAATAACAACAACCTATCTGTTTGTTGGGCTCCAACAATACTGGAATGCGAATCAACAATCGGTTTTTGTTTGTTTACATTGTTTGTTTACATTCTGTTGGTTTCCTTTGTTTACATTGTGCAACAATCGGTTTATATCGATTAAAATATCGTTTTCATCGGTAACACGTGCGTTTCTGTTTGTTTACATTGTTGGCCTAACACGTGGCGCCACCTGGCATTTCCTTTGTTTACTTTGTCCAACAATCGGTTTATATCGATTAAAATATCGTTTTCATCGGTAACACGTGGTGTTTCTTTGTCCAACAATCCAATAACAACAACCTATCTGTTTGTTGGGCTCCAACAATACTGGAATGCGAATTAACAATCGGTTTCTGTTTGTTTACATTGTTTGTTTACATTCTGTTGGTTTCCTTTGTTTACATCGTGCAACAATCGGTTTATATCGATTAAAATATCGTTTTCATCGGTAACACGTGCGTTTCTGTTTGTTTACATTGTTGGCCTAACACGTGGCGCCACCTGGCATTTCCTTTGTTTACTTTGTCCAACAATCGGTTTATATCGATTAAAATATCGTTTTCATCGGTAACACGTGGTGTTTCTTTGTCCAACAATCCAATAACAACAACCTATCTGTTTGTTGGGCTCCAACAATACTGGAATGCGAATCAACAATCGGTTTCTGTTTGTTTACATTGTTTGTTTACATTCTGTTGGTTTCCTCTGTTTACATTGTGCAACAATCGGTTTATATCGATTAAAATATCGTTTTCATCGGTAACACGTGCGTTTCTGTTTGTTTACATTGTTGGCCTAACACGTGGCGCCACCTGGCATTTCCTTTGTTTACTTTGTCCAACAATCGGTTTATATCGATTAAAATATCGTTTTCATCGGTAGCACGTGGTGTTTCTTTGTCCAACAATCCAATAACAACAACCTATCTGTTTGTTGGGCTCCAACAATACTGGAATGCGAATCAACAATCGGTTTCTGTTTGTTTACATTGTTTGTTTACATTCTGTTGGTTTCCTTTGTTTACATTGTGCAACAATCGGTTTATATCGATTAAAATATCGTTTTCATCGGTAACACGTGCGTTTCTGTTTGTTTACATTGTTGGCCTAACACGTGGCGCCACCTGGCATTTCCTTTGTTTACTTTGTCCAACAATCGGTTTATATCGATTAAAATATCGTTTTCATCGGTAACACGTGGTGTTTCTTTGTCCAACAATCCAATAACAACAACCTATCTGTTTGTTGGGCTCCAACAATACTGGAATGCGAATCAACAATCGGTTTCTGTTTGTTTACATTGTTTGTTTACATTCTGTTGGTTTCCTTTGTTTACATTGTGCAACAATCGGTTTATATCGATTAAAATATCGTTTTCATCGGTAACACGTGCGTTTCTGTTTGTTTACATTGTTGGCCTAACACGTGGCGCCACCTGGCATTTGTTTTGTTTACTTTGTCCAACAATCAGTTTATATCGATTAAAATATCTTTTTCATCGGTAACACGTGGTGTTTCTTTGTCCAACAATCCAATAACAACAACCTATCTGTTTGTTGGGCTCCAACAATACTGGAATGCGAATCAACAATCGGTTTCTGTTTGTTTACATTGTTTTTTACATTCTGTTGGTTTCCTTTGTTTACATTGTGCAACAATCGGTTTATATCGATTAAAATATCGTTTTCATCGGTAACACGTGCGTTTCTGTTTGTTTACATTGTTGGCCTAACACGTGGCGCCACCTGGCATTTCCTTTGTTTACTTTGTCCAACAATCGGTTTATATCGATTAAAATATCGTTTTCATCGGTAACACGTGGTGTTTCTTTGTCCAACAATCCAATAACAACAACCTATCTGTTTGTTGGGCTCCAACAATACTGGAATGCGAATCAACAATCGGTTTCTGTTTGTTTACATTGTTTGTTTACATTCTGTTGGTTTCCTTTGTTTACATTGTGCAACAATCGGTTTATATCGATTAAAATATCGTTTTCATCGGTAACACGTGCGTTTCTGTTTGTTTACATTGTTGGCCTAACACGTGGCGCCACCTGGCATTTCCTTTGTTTACTTTGTCCAACAATCGGTTTATATCGATTAAAATATCGTTTTCATCGGTAACACGTGGTGTTTCTTTGTCCAACAATCCAATAACAACAACCTATCTGTTTGTTGGGCTCCAACAATACTGGAATGCGAATCAACAATCGGTTTCTGTTTGTTTACATTGTTTGTTTACATTCTGTTGGTTTCCTTTGTTTACATTGTGCAACAATCGGTTTATATCGATTAAAATATCGTTTTCATCGGTAACACGTGCGTTTCTGTTTGTTTACATTGTTGGCCTAACACGTGGCGCCACCTGGCATTTCCTTTGTTTACTTTGTCCAACAATCGGTTTATATCGATTAAAATATCGTTTTCATCGGTAACACGTGGTGGCTCTTTGTCCAACAATCCAATAACAACAACCTATCTGTTTGTTGGGCTCCAACAATACTGGAATGCGAATCAACAATCGGTTTCTGTTTGTTTACATTGTTTGTTTACATTCTGTTGGTTTCCTTTGTTTACATTGTGCAACAATCGGTTTATATCGATTAAAATATCGTTTTCATCGGTAACACGTGCGTTTCTGTTTGTTTACATTGTTGGCCTAACACGTGGCGCCACCTGGCATTTCCTTTGTTTACTTTGTCCAACAATCGGTTTATATCGATTAAAATATCTTTTTCATCGGTAACACGTGGTGTTTCTTTGTCCAACAATCCAATAACAACAACCTATCTGTTTGTTGGGCTCCAACAATAATGGAATGCGAATCAACAATCGGTTTCTGTTTGTTTACATTGTTTGTTTACATTCTGTTGGTTTCCTTTGTTTACATTGTGCAACAATCGGTTTATATCGATTAAAATATCGTTTTCATCGGTAACACGTGCGTTTCTGTTTGTTTACATTGTTGGCCTAACACGTGGCGCCACCTGGCATTTCCTTTGTTTACTTTGTCCAACAATCGGTTTATATCGATTAAAATATCGTTTTCATCGGTAACACGTGGTGTTTCTTTGTCCAACAATCCAATAACAACAACCTATCTGTTTGTTGGGCTCCAACAATACTGGAATGCGAATCAACAATCGGTTTCTGTTTGTTTACATTGTTTGTTTACATTCTGTTGGTTTCCTTTGTTTACATTGTGCAACAATCGGTTTATATCGATTAAAATATCGTTTTCATCGGTAACACGTGCGTTTCTGTTTGTTTACATTGTTGGCCTAACACGTGGCGCCACCTGGCATTTCCTTTGTTTACTTTGTCCAACAATCGGTTTATATCGATTAAAATATCTTTTTCATCGGTAACACGTGGTGTTTCTTTGTCCAACAATCCAATAACAACAACCTATCTGTTTGTTGGGCTCCAACAATACTGGAATGCGAATCAACAATCGGTTTCTGTTTGTTTACATTGTTTGTTTACATTCTGTTGGTTTCCTTTGTTTACATTGTGCAACAATCGGTTTATATCGATTAAAATATCGTTTTCATCGGTAACACGTGCGTTTCTGTTTGTTTACATTGTTGGCCTAACACGTGGCGCCACCTGGCATTTCCTTTGTTTACTTTGTCCAACAATCGGTTTATATCGATTAAAATATCGTTTTCATCGGTAACACGTGGTGTTTGTCCAACAATCCAATAACAACAACCTATCTGTTTGTTGGGCTCCAACAATACTGGAATGCGAATCAACAATCGGTTTCTGTTTGTTTACATTGTTTGTTTACATTCTGTTGGTTTCCTTTGTTTACATTGTGCAACAATCGGTTTATATCGATTAAAATATCGTTTTCATCGGTAACACGTGCGTTTCTGTTTGTTTACATTGTTGGCCTAACACGTGGCGCCACCTGGCATTTCCTTTGTTTACTTTGTCCAACAATCGGTTTATATCGATTAAAATATCGTTTTCATCGGTAACACGTGGTGTTTCTTTGTCCAACAATGCAATAACAACAACCTATCTGTTTGTTGGGCTCCAACAATACTGGAATGCGAATCAATAATCGGTTTCTGTTTGTTTACATTGTTTGTTTACATTCTGTTGGTTTCCTTTGTTTACATTGTGCAACAATCGGTTTATATCGATTAAAATATCGTTTTCATCGGTAACACGTGCGTTTCTGTTTGTTTACATTGTTGGCCTAACACGTGGCGCCACCTGGCATTTCCTTTGTTTACTTTGTCCAACAATCGGTTTATATCGATTAAAATATCGTTTTCATCGGTAACACGTGGTGTTTCTTTGTCCAACAATCCAATAACAACAACCTATCTGTTTGTTGGGCTCCAACAATACTGGAATGCGAATCAACAATCGGTTTCTGTTTGTTTACATTGTTTGTTTACATTCTGTTGGTTTCCTTTGTTTACATTGTGCAACAATCGGTTTATATCGATTAAAATATCGTTTTCATCGGTAACACGTGCGTTTCTGTTTGTTTACATTGTTGGCCTAACACGTGGCGCCACCTGGCATTTCCTTTGTTTACTTTGTCCAACAATCGGTTTATATCGATTAAAATATCTTTTTCATCGGTAACACGTGGTGTTTCTTTGTCCAACAATCCAATAACAACAACCTATCTGTTTGTTGGGCTCCAACAATACTGGAATGCGAATCAACAATCGGTTTCTGTTTGTTTACATTGTTTGTTTACATTCTGTTGGTTTCCTCTGTTTACATTGTGCAACAATCGGTTTATATCGATTAAAATATCGTTTTCATCGGTAACACGTGCGTTTCTGTTTGTTTACATTGTTGGCCTAACACGTGGCGCCACCTGGCATTTCCTTTGTTTACTTTGTCCAACAATCGGTTTATATCGATTAAAATATCGTTTTCATCGGTAACACGTGGTGTTTCTTTGTCTAACAATCCAATAACAACAACCTATCTGTTTGTTGGGCTCCAACAATACTGGAATGCGAATCAACAATCGGTTTCTGTTTGTTTACATTGTTTGTTTACATTCTGTTGGTTTCCTTTGTTTACATTGTGCAACAATCGGTTTATATCGATTAAAATATCGTTTTCATCGGTAACACGTGCGTTTCTGTTTGTTTACATTGTTGGCCTAACACGTGGCGCCACCTGGCATTTCCTTTGTTTACTTTGTCCAACAATCGGTTTATATCGATTAAAATATCGTTTTCATCGGTAACACGTGGTGTTTCTTTGTCTAACAATCCAATAACAACAACCTATCTGTTTGTTGGGCTCCAACAATACTGGAATGCGAATCAACAATCGGTTTCTGTTTGTTTACATTGTTTGTTTACATTCTGTTGGTTTCCTTTGTTTACATTGTGCAACAATCGGTTTATATCGATTAAAATATCGTTTTCATCGGTAACACGTGCGTTTCTGTTTGTTTACATTGTTGGCCTAACACGTGGCGCCACCTGGCATTTCCTTTGTTTACTTTGTCCAACAATCGGTTTATATCGATTAAAATATCGTTTTCATCGGTAACACGTGGTGTTTCTTTGTCTAACAATCCAATAACAACAACCTATCTGTTTGTTGGGCTCCAACAATACTGGAATGCGAATCAACAATCGGTTTCTGTTTGTTTACATTGTTTGTTTACATTCTGTTGGTTTCCTTTGTTTACATTGTGCAACAATCGGTTTATATCGATTAAAATATCGTTTTCATCGGTAACACGTGCGTTTCTGTTTGTTTACATTGTTGGCCTAACACGTGGCGCCACCTGGCATTTCCTTTGTTTACTTTGTCCAACAATCGGTTTATATCGATTAAAATATCGTTTTCATCGGTAACACGTGGTGTTTGTCCAACAATCCAATAACAACAACCTATCTGTTTGTTGGGCTCCAACAATACTGGAATGCGAATCAACAATCGGTTTCTGTTTGTTTACATTGTTTGTTTACATTCTGTTGGTTTCCTTTGTTTACATTGTGCAACAATCGGTTTATATCGATTAAAATATCGTTTTCATCGGTAACACGTGCGTTTCTGTTTGTTTACATTGTTGGCCTAACACGTGGCGCCACCTGGCATTTCCTTTGTTTACTTTGTCCAACAATCGGTTTATATCGATTAAAATATCGTTTTCATCGGTAACACGTGGTGTTTCTTTGTCCAACAATCCAATAACAACAACCTATCTGTTTGTTGGGCTCCAACAATACTGGAATGCGAATCAACAATCGGTTTCTGTTTGTTTACATTGTTTGTTTACATTCTGTTGGTTTCCTTTGTTTACATTGTGCAACAATCGGTTTATATCGATTAAAATATCGTTTTCATCGGTAACACGTGCGTTTCTGTTTGTTTACATTGTTGGCCTAACACGTGGCGCCACCTGGCATTTCCTTTGTTTACTTTGTCCAACAATCGGTTTATATCGATTAAAATATCGTTTTCATCGGTAACACGTGGTGTTTCTTTGTCCAACAATCTAATAACAACAACCTATCTGTTTGTTGGGCTCCAACAATACTGGAATGCGAATCAACAATCGGTTTCTGTTTGTTTACATTGTTTGTTTACATTCTGTTGGTTTCCTTTGTTTACATTGTGCAACAATCGGTTTATATCGATTAAAATATCGTTTTCATCGGTAACACGTGCGTTTCTGTTTGTTTACATTGTTGGCCTAACACGTGGCGCCACCTGGCATTTCCTTTGTTTACTTTGTCCAACAATCGGTTTATATCGATTAAAATATCGTTTTCATCGGTAACACGTGGTGTTTCTTTGTCCAACAATCCAATAACAACAACCTATCTGTTTGTTGGGCTCCAACAATACTGGAATGCGAATCAACAATCGGTTTCTGTTTGTTTACATTGTTTGTTTACATTCTGTTGGTTTCCTTTGTTTACATTGTGCAACAATCGGTTTATATCGATTAAAATATCGTTTTCATCGGTAACACGTGCGTTTCTGTTTGTTTACATTGTTGGCCTAACACGTGGCGCCACCTGGCATTTCCTTTGTTTACTTTGTCCAACAATCGGTTGATATCGATTAAAATATCGTTTTCATCGGTAACACGTGGTGTTTCTTTGTCCAACAATCCAATAACAACAACCTATCTGTTTGTTGGGCTCCAACAATACTGGAATGCGAATCAACAATCGGTTTCTGTTTGTTTACATTGTTTGTTTACATTCTGTTGGTTTCCTTTGTTTACATTGTGCAACAATCGGTTTATATCGATTAAAATATCGTTTTCATCGGTAACACGTGCGTTTCTGTTTGTTTACATTGTTGGCCTAACACGTGGCGCCACCTGGCATTTCCTTTGTTTACTTTGTCCAACAATCGGTTTATATCGATTAAAATATCGTTTTCATCGGTAACACGTGGTGTTTCTTTGTCCAACAATCCAATAACAACAACCTATCTGTTTGTTGGGCTCCAACAATACTGGAATGCGAATCAACAATCGGTTTCTGTTTGTTTACATTGTTTGTTTACATTCTGTTGGTTTCCTTTGTTTACATTGTGCAACAATCGGTTTATATCGATTAAAATGTCGTTTTCATCGGTAACACGTGCGTTTCTGTTTGTTTACATTGTTGGCCTAACACGTGGCGCCACCTGGCATTTCCTTTGTTTACTTTGTCCAACAATCGGTTTATATCGATTAAAATATCGTTTTCATCGGTAACACGTGGTGTTTCTTTGTCCAACAATCCAATAACAACAACCTATCTGTTTGTTGGGCTCCAACAATACTGGAATGCGAATCAACAATCGGTTTCTGTTTGTTTACATTGTTTGTTTACATTCTGTTGGTTTCCTTTGTTTACATTGTGCAACAATCGGTTTATATCGATTAAAATATCGTTTTCATCGGTAACACGTGCGTTTCTGTTTGTTTACATTGTTGGCCTAACACGTGGCGCCACCTGGCATTTCCTTTGTTTACTTTGTCCAACAATCGGTTTATATCGATTAAAATATCGTTTTCATCGGTAACACGTGGTGTTTCTTTGTCCAACAATCCAATAACAACAACCTATCTGTTTGTTGGGCTCCAACAATACTGGAATGCGAATCAACAATCGGTTTCTGTTTGTTTACATTGTTTGTTTACATTCTGTTGGTTTCCTTTGTTTACATTGTGCAACAATCGGTTTATATCGATTAAAATATCGTTTTCATCGGTAACACGTGCGTTTCTGTTTGTTTACATTGTTGGCCTAACACGTGGCGCCACCTGGCATTTCCTTTTTTTACTTTGTCCAACAATCGGTTTATATCGATTAAAATATCGTTTTCATCGGTAACACGTGGTGTTTCTTTGTCCAACAATCCAATAACAACAACCTATCTGTTTGTTGGGCTCCAACAATACTGGAATGCGAATCAACAATCGGTTTCTGTTTGTTTACATTGTTTGTTTACATTCTGTTGGTTTCCTTTGTTTACATTGTGCAACAATCGGTTTATATCGATTAAAATATCGTTTTCATCGGTAACACGTGCGTTTCTGTTTGTTTACATTGTTGGCCTAACACGTGGCGCCACCTGGCATTTCCTTTGTTTACTTTGTCCAACAATCGGTTGATATCGATTAAAATATCGTTTTCATCGGTAACACGTGGTGTTTCTTTGTCCAACAATCCAATAACAACAACCTATCTGTTTGTTGGGCTCCAACAATACTGGAATGCGAATCAACAATCGGTTTCTGTTTGTTTACATTGTTTGTTTACATTCTGTTGGTTTCCTTTGTTTACATTGTGCAACAATCGGTTTATATCGATTAAAATATCGTTTTCATCGGTAACACGTGCGTTTCTGTTTGTTTACATTGTTGGCCTAACACGTGGCGCCACCTGGCATTTCCTTTGTTTACTTTGTCCAACAATCGGTTTATATCGATTAAAATATCGTTTTCATCGGTAACACGTGGTGTTTCATTGTCCAACAATCCAATAACAACAACCTATCTGTTTGTTGGGCTCCAACAATACTGGAATGCGAATCAACAATCGGTTTCTGTTTGTTTACATTGTTTGTTTACATTCTGTTGGTTTCCTTTGTTTACATTGTGCAACAATCGGTTTATATCGATTAAAATGTCGTTTTCATCGGTAACACGTGCGTTTCTGTTTGTTTACATTGTTGGCCTAACACGTGGCGCCACCTGGCATTTCCTTTGTTTACTTTGTCCAACAATCGGTTTATATCGATTAAAATATCGTTTTCATCGGTAACACGTGCGTTTCTGTTTGTTTACATTGTTGGCCTAACACGTGGCGCCACCTGGCATTTCCTTTGTTTACTTTGTCCAACAATCGGTTTATATCGATTAAAATATCGTTTTCATCGGTAACACGTGGTGTTTCTTTGTCCAACAATCCAATAACAACAACCTATCTGTTTGTTGGGCTCCAACAATACTGGAATGCGAATCAACAATCGGTTTCTGTTTGTTTACATTGTTTGTTTACATTCTGTTGGTTTCCTTTGTTTACATTGTGCAACAATCGGTTTATATCGATTAAAATGTCGTTTTCATCGGTAACACGTGCGTTTCTGTTTGTTTACATTGTTGGCCTAACACGTGGCGCCACCTGGCATTTCCTTTGTTTACTTTGTCCAACAATCGGTTTATATCGATTAAAATATCGTTTTCATCGGTAACACGTGGTGTTTCTTTGTCCAACAATCCAATAACAACAACCTATCTGTTTGTTGGGCTCCAACAATACTGGAATGCGAATCAACAATCGGTTTCTGTTTGTTTACATTGTTTGTTTACATTCTGTTGGTTTCCTTTGTTTACATTGTGCAACAATCGGTTTATATCGATTAAAATATCGTTTTCATCGGTAACACGTGCGTTTCTGTTTGTTTACATTGTTGGCCTAACACGTGGCGCCACCTGGCATTTCCTTTGTTTACTTTGTCCAACAATCGGTTTATATCGATTAAAATATCGTTTTCATCGGTAACACGTGGTGTTTCTTTGTCCAACAATCCAATAACAACAACCTATCTGTTTGTTGGGCTCCAACAATACTGGAATGCGAATCAACAATCGGTTTCTGTTTGTTTACATTGTTTGTTTACATTCTGTTGGTTTCCTTTGTTTACATTGTGCAACAATCGGTTTATATCGATTAAAATATCGTTTTCATCGGTAACACGTGCGTTTCTGTTTGTTTACATTGTTGGCCTAACACGTGGCGCCACCTGGCATTTCCTTTTTTTACTTTGTCCAACAATCGGTTTATATCGATTAAAATATCGTTTTCATCGGTAACACGTGGTGTTTCTTTGTCCAACAATCCAATAACAACAACCTATCTGTTTGTTGGGCTCCAACAATACTGGAATGCGAATCAACAATCGGTTTCTGTTTGTTTACATTGTTTGTTTACATTCTGTTGGTTTCCTTTGTTTACATTGTGCAACAATCGGTTTATATCGATTAAAATATCGTTTTCATCGGTAACACGTGCGTTTCTGTTTGTTTACATTGTTGGCCTAACACGTGGCGCCACCTGGCATTTCCTTTGTTTACTTTGTCCAACAATCGGTTGATATCGATTAAAATATCGTTTTCATCGGTAACACGTGGTGTTTCTTTGTCCAACAATCCAATAACAACAACCTATCTGTTTGTTGGGCTCCAACAATACTGGAATGCGAATCAACAATCGGTTTCTGTTTGTTTACATTGTTTGTTTACATTCTGTTGGTTTCCTTTGTTTACATTGTGCAACAATCGGTTTATATCGATTAAAATATCGTTTTCATCGGTAACACGTGCGTTTCTGTTTGTTTACATTGTTGGCCTAACACGTGGCGCCACCTGGCTTTTCCTTTGTTTACTTTGTCCAACAATCGGTTTATATCGATTAAAATATCGTTTTCATCGGTAACACGTGGTGTTTCATTGTCCAACAATCCAATAACAACAACCTATCTGTTTGTTGGGCTCCAACAATACTGGAATGCGAATCAACAATCGGTTTCTGTTTGTTTACATTGTTTGTTTACATTCTGTTGGTTTCCTTTGTTTACATTGTGCAACAATCGGTTTATATCGATTAAAATGTCGTTTTCATCGGTAACACGTGCGTTTCTGTTTGTTTACATTGTTGGCCTAACACGTGGCGCCAC
Organism: Maratus speciosus; assembly: GCA_963932465.1. Taxonomy (NCBI): domain Eukaryota; kingdom Metazoa; phylum Arthropoda; class Arachnida; order Araneae; family Salticidae; genus Maratus; species Maratus speciosus. Next base: position 110,377 of record CAWVRF010000615.1, read on the forward strand.
CTGGCATTTCCTTTGTTTACTTTGTCCAACAATCGGTTTATATCGATTAAAATATCGTTTTCATCGGTAACACGTGGTGTTTCTTTGTCCAACAATCCAATAACAACAACCTATCTGTTTGTTGGGCTCCAACAATACTGGAATGCGAATCAACAATCGGTTTCTGTTTGTTTACATTGTTTGTTTACATTCTGTTGGTTTCCTTTGTTTACATTGTGCAACAATCGGTTTATATCGATTAAAATATCGTTTTCATCGGTAACACGTGCGTTTCTGTTTGTTTACATTGTTGGCCTAACACGTGGCGCCACCTGGCATTTCCTTTGTTTACTTTGTCCAACAATCGGTTTATATCGATTAAAATATCGTTTTCATCGGTAACACGTGGTGTTTCTTTGTCCAACAATCCAATAACAACAACCTATCTGTTTGTTGGGCTCCAACAATACTGGAATGCGAATCAACAATCGGTTTCTGTTTGTTTACATTGTTTGTTTACATTCTGTTGGTTTCCTTTGTTTACATTGTGCAACAATCGGTTTATATCGATTAAAATATCGTTTTCATCGGTAACACGTGCGTTTCTGTTTGTTTACATTGTTGGCCTAACACGTGGCGCCACCTGGCATTTCCTTTTTTTACTTTGTCCAACAATCGGTTTATATCGATTAAAATATCGTTTTCATCGGTAACACGTGGTGTTTCTTTGTCCAACAATCCAATAACAACAACCTATCTGTTTGTTGGGCTCCAACAATACTGGAATGCGAATCAACAATCGGTTTCTGTTTGTTTACATTGTTTGTTTACATTCTGTTGGTTTCCTTTGTTTACATTGTGCAACAATCGGTTTATATCGATTAAAATATCGTTTTCATCGGTAACACGTGCGTTTCTGTTTGTTTACATTGTTGGCCTAACACGTGGCGCCACCTGGCATTTCCTTTGTTTACTTTGTCCAACAATCGGTTTATATCGATTAAAATATCGTTTTCATCGGTAACACGTGGTGTTTCTTTGTCCAACAATCCAATAACAACAACCTATCTGTTTGTTGGGCTCCAACAATACTGGAATGCGAATCAACAATCGGTTTCTGTTTGTTTACATTGTTTGTTTACATTCTGTTGGTTTCCTTTGTTTGCATTGTGCAACAATCGGTTTATATCGATTAAAATATCGTTTTCATCGGTAACACGTGCGTTTCTGTTTGTTTACATTGTTGGCCTAACACGTGGCGCCACCTGGCATTTCCTTTGTTTACTTTGTCCAACAATCGGTTTATATCGATTAAAATATCGTTTTCATCGGTAACACGTGGTGTTTCATTGTCCAACAATCCAATAACAACAACCTATCTATTTGTTGGGCTCCAACAATACTGGAATGCGAATCAACAATCGGTTTCTGTTTGTTTACATTGTTTGTTTACATTCTGTTGGTTTCCTTTGTTTACACTGTGCAACAATCGGTTTATATCGATTAAAATATCGTTTTCATCGGTAACACGTGCGTTTCTGTTTGTTTACATTGTTGGCCTAACACGTGGCGCAACCTGGCATTTCCTTTGTTTACTTTGTCCAACAATCGGTTTATATCGATTAAAATATCGTTTTCATCGGTAACACGTGGTGTTTCTTTGTCCAACAATCCAATAACAACAACCTATCTGTTTGTTGGGCTCCAACAATACTGGAATGCGAATCAACAATCGGTTTCTGTTTGTTTACATTGTTTGTTTACATTCTGTTGGTTTCTTTTGTTTACATTGTGCAACAATCGGTTTATATCGATTAAAATATCGTTTTCATCGGTAACACGTGCGTTTCTGTTTGTTTACATTGTTGGCCTAACACGTGGCGCCACCTGGCATTTCCTTTGTTTACTTTGTCCAACAATCGGTTTATATCGATTAAAATATCGTTTTCATCGGTAACACGTGGTGTTTCTTTGTCCAACAATCCAATAACAACAACCTATCTGTTTGTTGGGCTCCAACAATACTGGAATGCGAATCAACAATCGGTTTCTGTTTGTTTACATTGTTTGTTTACATTCTGTTGGTTTCCTCTGTTTACATTGTGCAACAATCGGTTTATATTGATTAAAATATCGTTTTCATCGGTAACACGTGCGTTTCTGTTTGTTTACATTGTTGGCCTAACACGTGGCGCCACCTGGCATTTCCTTTGTTTACTTTGTCCAACAATCGGTTTATATCGATTAAAATATCGTTTTCATCGGTAACACGTGGTGTTTCTTTGTCCAACAATCCAATAACAACAACATATCTGTTTGTTGGGCTCCAACAATACTGGAATGCGAATCAACAATCGGTTTCTGTTTGTTTACATTGTTTGTTTACATTCTGTTGGTTTCCTTTGTTTACATTGTGCAACAATCGGTTTATATCGATTAAAATATCGTTTTCATCGGTAACACGTGCGTTTCTGTTTGTTTACATTGTTGGCCTAACACGTGGCGCCACCTGGCATTTCCTTTGTTTACTTTGTCCAACAATCGGTTTATATCGATTAAAATATCGTTTTCATCGGTAACACGTGGTGTTTCTTTGTCCAACAATCCAATAACAACAACCTATCTGTTTGTTGGGCTCCAACAATACTGGAATGCGAATCAACAATCGGTTTCTGTTTGTTTACACTGTTTGTTTACATTGTTTGTTTACATTCTGTTGGTTTCCTCTGTTTACATTGTGCAACAATCGGTTTATATCGATTAAAATATCGTTTTCATCGGTAACACGTGCGTTTCTGTTTGTTTACATTGTTGGCCTAACACGTGGCGCCACCTGGCATTTCCTTTGTTTACTTTGTCCAACAATCGGTTTATATCGATTAAAATATCGTTTTCATCGGTAACACGTGGTGTTTCTTTGTCCAACAATCCAATAACAACAACCTATCTGTTTGTTGGGCTCCAACAATACTGGAATGCGAATCAACAATCGGTTTCTGTTTGTTTACATTGTTTGTTTACATTCTGTTGGTTTCTTTTGTTTACATTGTGCAACAATCGGTTTATATCGATTAAAATATCGTTTTCATCGGTAACACGTGCGTTTCTGTTTGTTTACATTGTTGGCCTAACACGTGGCGCCACCTGGCATTTCCTTTGTTTACTTTGTCCAACAATCGGTTTATATCGATTAAAATATCGTTTTCATCGGTAACACGTGGTGTTTCTTTGTCCAACAATCCAATAACAACAACCTATCTGTTTGTTGGGCTCCAACAATACTGGAATGCGAATCAACAATCGGTTTCTGTTTGTTTACATTGTTTGTTTACATTCTGTTGGTTTCCTCTGTTTACATTGTGCAACAATCGGTTTATATTGATTAAAATATCGTTTTCATCGGTAACACGTGCGTTTCTGTTTGTTTACATTGTTGGCCTAACACGTGGCGCCACCTGGCATTTCCTTTGTTTACTTTGTCCAACAATCGGTTTATATCGATTAAAATATCGTTTTCATCGGTAACACGTGGTGTTTCTTTGTCCAACAATCCAATAACAACAACCTATCTGTTTGTTGGGCTCCAACAATACTGGAATGCGAATCAACAATCGGTTTCTGTTTGTTTACATTGTTTGTTTACATTCTGTTGGTTTCCTTTGTTTACATTGTGCAACAATCGGTTTATATCGATTAAAATATCGTTTTCATCGGTAACACGTGCGTTTCTGTTTGTTTACATTGTTGGCCTAACACGTGGCGCCACCTGGCATTTCCTTTGTTTACTTTGTCCAACAATCGGTTTATATCGATTAAAATATCGTTTTCATCGGTAACACGTGGTGTTTCTTTGTCCAACAATCCAATAACAACAACCTATCTGTTTGTTGGGCTCCAACAATACTGGAATGCGAATCAACAATCGGTTTCTGTTTGTTTACATTGTTTGTTTACATTCTGTTGGTTTCCTTTGTTTACATTGTGCAACAATCGGTTTATATCGATTAAAATATCGTTTTCATCGGTAACACGTGCGTTTCTGTTTGTTTACATTGTTGGCCTAACACGTGGCGCCACCTGGCATTTCCTTTGTTTACTTTGTCCAACAATCGGTTTATATCGATTAAAATATCGTTTTCATCGGTAACACGTGGTGTTTCTTTGTCCAACAATCCAATAACAACAACCTATCTGTTTGTTGGGCTCCAACAATACTGGAATGCGAATCAACAATCGGTTTCTGTTTGTTTACACTGTTTGTTTACATTGTTTGTTTACATTCTGTTGGTTTCCTCTGTTTACATTATGCAACAATCGGTTTATATCGATTAAAATATCGTTTTCATCGGTAACACGTGCGTTTCTGTTTGTTTACATTGTTGGCCTAACACGTGGCGCCACCTGGCATTTCCTTTGTTTACTTTGTCCAACAATCGGTTTATATCGATTAAAATATCGTTTTCATCGGTAACACGTGGTGTTTCTTTGTCCAACAATCCAATAACAACAACCTATCTGTTTGTTGGGCTCCAACAATACTGGAATGCGAATCAACAATCGGTTTCTGTTTGTTTACATTGTTTGTTTACATTCTGTTGGTTTCTTTTGTTTACATTGTGCAACAATCGGTTTATATCGATTAAAATATCGTTTTCATCGGTAACACGTGCGTTTCTGTTTGTTTACATTGTTGGCCTAACACGTGGCGCCACCTGGCATTTCCTTTGTTTACTTTGTCCAACAATCGGTTTATATCGATTAAAATATCGTTTTCATCGGTAACACGTGGTGTTTCTTTGTCCAACAATCCAATAACTACAACCTATCTGTTTGTTGGGCTCCAACAATACTGGAATGCGAATCAACAATCGGTTTCTGTTTGTTTACATTGTTTGTTTACATTCTGTTGGTTTCCTCTGTTTACATTGTGCAACAATCGGTTTATATTGATTAAAATATCGTTTTCATCGGTAACACGTGCGTTTCTGTTTGTTTACATTGTTGGCCTAACACGTGGCGCCACCTGGCATTTCCTTTGTTTACTTTGTCCAACAATCGGTTTATATCGATTAAAATATCGTTTTCATCGGTAACACGTGGTGTTTCTTTGTCCAACAATCCAATAACAACAACCTATCTGTTTGTTGGGCTCCAACAATACTGGAATGCGAATCAACAATCGGTTTCTGTTTGTTTACATTGTTTGTTTACATTCTGTTGGTTTCCTTTGTTTACATTGTGCAACAATCGGTTTATATCGATTAAAATATCGTTTTCATCGGTAACACGTGCGTTTCTGTTTGTTTACATTGTTGGCCTAACACGTGGCGCCACCTGGCATTTCCTTTGTTTACTTTGTCCAACAATCGGTTTATATCGATTAAAATATCGTTTTCATCGGTAACACGTGGTGTTTCTTTGTCCAACAATCCAATAACAACAACCTATCTGTTTGTTGGGCTCCAACAATACTGGAATGCGAATCAACAATCGGTTTCTGTTTGTTTACATTGTTTGTTTACATTCTGTTGGTTTCCTTTGTTTACATTGTGCAACAATCGGTTTATATCGATTAAAATATCGTTTTCATCGGTAACACGTGCGTTTCTGTTTGTTTACATTGTTGGCCTAACACGTGGCGCCACCTGGCATTTCCTTTGTTTACTTTGTCCAACAATCGGTTTATATCGATTAAAATATCGTTTTCATCGGTAACACGTGGTGTTTGTTTGTCCAACAATCCAATAACAACAACCTATCTGTTTGTTGGGCTCCAACAATACTGGAATGCGAATCAACAATCGGTTTCTGTTTGTTTACATAGTTTGTTTACATTCTGTTGGTTTCCTTTGTTTACATTGTGCAACAATCGGTTTATATCGATTAAAATATCGTTTTCATCGGTAACACGTGCGTTTCTGTTTGTTTACATTGTTGGCCTAACACGTGGCGCCACCTGGCATTTCCTTTGTTTACTTTGTCCAACAATCGGTTTATATCGATTAAAATATCGTTTTCATCGGTAACACGTGGTGTTTCTTTGTCCAACAATTCAATAACAACAACCTATCTGTTTGTTGGGCTCCAACAATACTGGAATGCGAATCAACAATCGGTTTCTGTTTGTTTACATTGTTTGTTTACATTCTGTTGGTTTTCTTTGTTTACATTGTGCAACAATCGGTTTATATCGATTAAAATATCGTTTTCATCGGTAACACGTGCGTTTCTGTTTGTTTACATTGTTGGCCTAACACGTGGCGCCACCTGGCATTTCCTTTGTTTACTTTGTCCAACAATCGGTTTATATCGATTAAAATATCGTTTTCATCGGTAACACGTGGTGTTTCTTTGTCCAACAATCCAATAACAACAACCTATCTGTTTGTTGGGCTCCAACAATACTGGAATGCGAATCAACAATCGGTTTCTGTTTGTTTACATTGTTTGTTTACATTTTGTTGGTTTCCTTTGTTTACATTGTTTGTTTACATTCTGTTGGTTTCCTTTGTTTACATTGTGCAACAATCGGTTTATATCGATTAAAATATCGTTTTCATCGGTAACACGTGCGTTTCTGTTTGCTTACATTGTTGGCCTAACACGTGGCGCCACCTGGCATTTCCTTTGTTTACTTTGTCCAACAATCGGTTTATATCGATTAAAATATCGTTTTCATCGGTAACACGTGGTGTTTCTTTGTCCAACAATCCAATAACAACAACCTATCTGTTTGTTGGGCTCCAACAATACTGGAATGCGAATCAACAATCGGTTTCTGTTTCTTTACATTGTTTGTTTACATTCTGTTGGTTTCCTTTGTTTACATTGTGCAACAATCGGTTTATATCGATTAAAATATCGTTTTCATCGGTAACAGGTGCTTTTCTGTTTGTTTACATTGTTGGCCTAACACGTGGCGCCACCTGGCATTTCCTTTGTTTACTTTGTCCAACAATCGGTTTATATCGATTAAAATATCGTTTTCATCGGTAACACGTGGTGTTTCTTTGTCCAACAATCCAATAACAACAACCTATCTGTTTGTTGGGCTCCAACAATACTGGAATGCGAATCAACAATCGGTTTCTGTTTGTTTACACTGTTTGTTTACATTGTTTGTTTACATTCTGTTGGTTTCCTCTGTTTACATTGTGCAACAATCGGTTTATATCGATTAAAATATCGTTTTCATCGGTAACACGTGCGTTTCTGTTTGTTTACATTGTTGGCCTAACACGTGGCGCCACCTGGCATTTCCTTTGTTTACTTTGTCCAACAATCGGTTTATATCGATTAAAATATCGTTTTCATCGGTAACACGTGGTGTTTCTTTGTCCAACAATCCAATAACAACAACCTATCTGTTTGTTGGGCTCCAACAATACTGGAATGCGAATCAACAATCGGTTTCTGTTTGTTTACATTGTTTGTTTACATTCTGTTGGTTTCTTTTGTTTACATTGTGCAACAATCGGTTTATATCGATTAAAATATCGTTTTCATCGGTAACACGTGCGTTTCTGTTTGTTTACATTGTTGGCCTAACACGTGGCGCCACCTGGCATTTCCTTTGTTTACTTTGTCCAACAATCGGTTTATATCGATTAAAATATCGTTTTCATCGGTAACACGTGGTGTTTCTTTGTCCAACAATCCAATAACAACAACCTATCTGTTTGTTGGGCTCCAACAATACTGGAATGCGAATCAACAATCGGTTTCTGTTTGTTTACATTGTTTGTTTACATTCTGTTGGTTTCCTCTGTTTACATTGTGCAACAATCGGTTTATATTGATTAAAATATCGTTTTCATCGGTAACACGTGCGTTTCTGTTTGTTTACATTGTTGGCCTAACACGTGGCGCCACCTGGCATTTCCTTTGTTTACTTTGTCCAACAATCGGTTTATATCGATTAAAATATCGTTTTCATCGGTAACACGTGGTGTTTCTTTGTCCAACAATCCAATAACAACAACCTATCTGTTTGTTGGGCTCCAACAATACTGGAATGCGAATCAACAATCGGTTTCTGTTTGTTTACATTGTTTGTTTACATTCTGTTGGTTTCCTTTGTTTACATTGTGCAACAATCGGTTTATATCGATTAAAATATCGTTTTCATCGGTAACACGTGCGTTTCTGTTTGTTTACATTGTTGGCCTAACACGTGGCGCCACCTGGCATTTCCTTTGTTTACTTTGTCCAACAATCGGTTTATATCGATTAAAATATCGTTTTCATCGGTAACACGTGGTGTTTCTTTGTCCAACAATCCAATAACAACAACCTATCTGTTTGTTGGGCTCCAACAATACTGGAATGCGAATCAACAATCGGTTTCTGTTTGTTTACATTGTTTGTTTACATTCTGTTGGTTTCCTTTGTTTACATTGTGCAACAATCGGTTTATATCGATTAAAATATCGTTTTCATCGGTAACACGTGCGTTTCTGTTTGTTTACATTGTTGGCCTAACACGTGGCGCCACCTGGCATTTCCTTTGTTTACTTTGTCCAACAATCGGTTTATATCGATTAAAATATCGTTTTCATCGGTAACACGTGGTGTTTCTTTGTCCAACAATCCAATAACAACAACCTATCTGTTTGTTGGGCTCCAACAATACTGGAATGCGAATCAACAATCGGTTTCTGTTTGTTTACACTGTTTGTTTACATTGTTTGTTTACATTCTGTTGGTTTCCTCTGTTTACATTATGCAACAATCGGTTTATATCGATTAAAATATCGTTTTCATCGGTAACACGTGCGTTTCTGTTTGTTTACATTGTTGGCCTAACACGTGGCGCCACCTGGCATTTCCTTTGTTTACTTTGTCCAACAATCGGTTTATATCGATTAAAATATCGTTTTCATCGGTAACACGTGGTGTTTCTTTGTCCAACAATCCAATAACAACAACCTATCTGTTTGTTGGGCTCCAACAATACTGGAATGCGAATCAACAATCGGTTTCTGTTTGTTTACATTGTTTGTTTACATTCTGTTGGTTTCTTTTGTTTACATTGTGCAACAATCGGTTTATATCGATTAAAATATCGTTTTCATCGGTAACACGTGCGTTTCTGTTTGTTTACATTGTTGGCCTAACACGTGGCGCCACCTGGCATTTCCTTTGTTTACTTTGTCCAACAATCGGTTTATATCGATTAAAATATCGTTTTCATCGGTAACACGTGGTGTTTCTTTGTCCAACAATCCAATAACAACAACCTATCTGTTTGTTGGGCTCCAACAATACTGGAATGCGAATCAACAATCGGTTTCTGTTTGTTTACATTGTTTCTTTACATTCTGTTGGTTTCCTCTGTTTACATTGTGCAACAATCGGTTTATATTGATTAAAATATCGTTTTCATCGGTAACACGTGCGTTTCTGTTTGTTTACATTGTTGGCCTAACACGTGGCGCCACCTGGCATTTCCTTTGTTTACTTTGTCCAACAATCGGTTTATATCGATTAAAATATCGTTTTCATCGGTAACACGTGGTGTTTCTTTGTCCAACAATCCAATAACAACAACCTATCTGTTTGTTGGGCTCCAACAATACTGGAATGCGAATCAACAATCGGTTTCTGTTTGTTTACATTGTTTGTTTACATTCTGTTGGTTTCCTTTGTTTACATTGTGCAACAATCGGTTTATATCGATTAAAATATCGTTTTCATCGGTAACACGTGCGTTTCTGTTTGTTTACATTGTTGGCCTAACACGTGGCGCCACCTGGCATTTCCTTTGTTTACTTTGTCCAACAATCGGTTTATATCGATTAAAATATCGTTTTCATCGGTAACACGTGGTGTTTCTTTGTCCAACAATCCAATAACAACAACCTATCTGTTTGTTGGGCTCCAACAATACTGGAATGCGAATCAACAATCGGTTTCTGTTTGTTTACATAGTTTGTTTACATTCTGTTGGTTTCCTTTGTTTACATTGTGCAACAATCGGTTTATATCGATTAAAATATCGTTTTCATCGGTAACACGTGCGTTTCTGTTTGTTTACATTGTTGGCCTAACACGTGGGGCCACCTGGCATTTCCTTTGTTTACTTTGTCCAACAATCGGTTTATATCGATTAAAATATCGTTTTCATCGGTAACACGTGGTGTTTCTTTGTCCAACAATTCAATAACAACAACCTATCTGTTTGTTGGGCTCCAACAATACTGGAATGCGAATCAACAATCGGTTTCTGTTTGTTTACATTGTTTGTTTACATTCTGTTGGTTTTCTTTGTTTACATTGTGCAACAATCGGTTTATATCGATTAAAATATCGTTTTCATCGGTAACACGTGCGTTTCTGTTTGTTTACATTGTTGGCCTAACACGTGGCGCCACCTGGCATTTCCTTTGTTTACTTTGTCCAACAATCGGTTTATATCGATTAAAATATCGTTTTCATCGGTAACACGTGGTGTTTCTTTGTCCAACAATCCAATAACAACAACCTATCTGTTTGTTGGGCTCCAACAATACTGGAATGCGAATCAACAATCGGTTTCTGTTTGTTTACATTGTTTGTTTACATTTTGTTGTTTTCCTTTGTTTACATTGTTTGTTTACATTCTGTTGGTTTCCTTTGTTTACATTGTGCAACAATCGGTTTATATCGATTAAAATATCGTTTTCATCGGTAACACGTGCGTTTCTGTTTGCTTACATTGTTGGCCTAACACGTGGCGCCACCTGGCATTTCCTTTGTTTACTTTGTCCAACAATCGGTTTATATCGATTAAAATATCGTTTTCATCGGTAACACGTGGTGTTTCTTTGTCCAACAATCCAATAACAACAACCTATCTGTTTGTTGGGCTCCAACAATACTGGAATGCGAATCAACAATCGGTTTCTGTTTGTTTACACTGTTTGTTTACATTGTTTGTTTACATTCTGTTGGTTTCCTCTGTTTACATTGTGCAACAATCGGTTTATATCGATTAAAATATCGTTTTCATCGGTAACACGTGCGTTTCTGTTTGTTTACATTGTTGGCCTAACACGTGGCGCCACCTGGCATTTCCTTTGTTTACTTTGTCCAACAATCGGTTTATATCGATTAAAATATCGTTTTCATCGGTAACACGTGGTGTTTCTTTGTCCAACAATCCAATAACAACAACCTATCTGTTTGTTGGGCTCCAACAATACTGGAATGCGAATCAACAATCGGTTTCTGTTTGTTTACATTGTTTGTTTACATTCTGTTGGTTTCTTTTGTTTACATTGTGCAACAATCGGTTTATATCGATTAAAATATCGTTTTCATCGGTAACACGTGCGTTTCTGTTTGTTTACATTGTTGGCCTAACACGTGGCGCCACCTGGCATTTCCTTTGTTTACTTTGTCCAACAATCGGTTTATATCGATTAAAATATCGTTTTCATCGGTAACACGTGGTGTTTCTTTGTCCAACAATCCAATAACAACAACATATCTGTTTGTTGGGCTCCAACAATACTGGAATGCGAATCAACAATCGGTTTCTGTTTGTTTACATTGTTTGTTTACATTCTGTTGGTTTCCTTTGTTTACATTGTGCAACAATCGGTTTATATCGATTAAAATATCGTTTTCATCGGTAACACGTGCGTTTCTGTTTGTTTACATTGTTGGCCTAACACGTGGCGCCACCTGGCATTTCCTTTGTTTACTTTGTCCAACAATCGGTTTATATCGATTAAAATATCGTTTTCATCGGTAACACGTGGTGTTTCTTTGTCCAACAATTCAATAACAACAACCTATCTGTTTGTTGGGCTCCAACAATACTGGAATGCGAATCAACAATCGGTTTCTGTTTGTTTACATTGTTTGTTTACATTCTGTTGGTTTTCTTTGTTTACATTGTGCAACAATCGGTTTATATCGATTAAAATATCGTTTTCATCGGTAACACGTGCGTTTCTGTTTGTTTACATTGTTGGCCTAACACGTGGCGCCACCTGGCATTTCCTTTGTTTACTTTGTCCAACAATCGGTTTATATCGATTAAAATATCGTTTTCATCGGTAACACGTGGTGTTTCTTTGTCCAACAATCCAATAACAACAACCTATCTGTTTGTTGGGCTCCAACAATACTGGAATGCGAATCAACAATCGGTTTCTGTTTGTTTACATTGTTTGTTTACATTTTGTTGGTTTCCTTTGTTTACATTGTTTGTTTACATTCTGTTGGTTTCCTTTGTTTACATTGTGCAACAATCGGTTTATATCGATTAAAATATCGTTTTCATCGGTAACACGTGCGTTTCTGTTTGCTTACATTGTTGGCCTAACACGTGGCGCCACCTGGCATTTCCTTTGTTTACTTTGTCCAACAATCGGTTTATATCGATTAAAATATCGTTTTCATCGGTAACACGTGGTGTTTCTTTGTCCAACAATCCAATAACAACAACCTATCTGTTTGTTGGGCTGCAACAATACTGGAATGCGAATCAACAATCGGTTTCTGTTTCTTTACATTGTTTGTTTACATTCTGTTGGTTTCCTTTGTTTACATTGTGCAACAATCGGTTTATATCGATTAAAATATCGTTTTCATCGGTAACAGGTGCTTTTCTGTTTGTTTACATTGTTGGCCTAACACGTGGCGCCACCTGGCATTTCCTTTGTTTACTTTGTCCAACAATCGGTTTATATCGATTAAAATATCGTTTTCATCGGTAACACGTGGTGTTTCTTTGTCCAACAATCCAATAACAACAACCTATCTGTTTGTTGGGCTCCAACAATACTGGAATGCGAATCAACAATCGGTTTCTGTTTGTTTACACTGTTTGTTTACATTGTTTGTTTACATTCTGTTGGTTTCCTCTGTTTACATTGTGCAACAATCGGTTTATATCGATTAAAATATCGTTTTCATCGGTAACACGTGCGTTTCTGTTTGTTTACATTGTTGGCCTAACACGTGGCGCCACCTGGCATTTCCTTTGTTTACTTTGTCCAACAATCGGTTTATATCGATTAAAATATCGTTTTCATCGGTAACACGTGGTGTTTCTTTGTCCAACAATCCAATAACAACAACCTATCTGTTTGTTGGGCTCCAACAATACTGGAATGCGAATCAACAATCGGTTTCTGTTTGTTTACATTGTTTGTTTACATTCTGTTGGTTTCTTTTGTTTACATTGTGCAACAATCGGTTTATATCGATTAAAATATCGTTTTCATCGGTAACACGTGCGTTTCTGTTTGTTTACATTGTTGGCCTAACACGTGGCGCCACCTGGCATTTCCTTTGTTTACTTTGTCCAACAATCGGTTTATATCGATTAAAATATCGTTTTCATCGGTAACACGTGGTGTTTCTTTGTCCAACAATCCAATAACAACAACCTATCTGTTTGTTGGGCTCCAACAATACTGGAATGCGAATCAACAATCGGTTTCTGTTTGTTTACATTGTTTGTTTACATTCTGTTGGTTTCCTCTGTTTACATTGTGCAACAATCGGTTTATATTGATTAAAATATCGTTTTCATCGGTAACACGTGCGTTTCTGTTTGTTTACATTGTTGGCCTAACACGTGGCGCCACCTGGCATTTCCTTTGTTTACTTTGTCCAACAATCGGTTTATATCGATTAAAATATCGTTTTCATCGGTAACACGTGGTGTTTCTTTGTCCAACAATCCAATAACAACAACCTATCTGTTTGTTGGGCTCCAACAATACTGGAATGCGAATCAACAATCGGTTTCTGTTTGTTTACATTGTTTGTTTACATTCTGTTGGTTTCCTTTGTTTACATTGTGCAACAATCGGTTTATATCGATTAAAATATCGTTTTCATCGGTAACACGTGCGTTTCTGTTTGTTTACATTGTTGGCCTAACACGTGGCGCCACCTGGCATTTCCTTTGTTTACTTTGTCCAACAATCGGTTTATATCGATTAAAATATCGTTTTCATCGGTAACACGTGGTGTTTCTTTGTCCAACAATCCAATAACAACAACCTATCTGTTTGTTGGGCTCCAACAATACTGGAATGCGAATCAACAATCGGTTTCTGTTTGTTTACATTGTTTGTTTACATTCTGTTGGTTTCCTTTGTTTACATTGTGCAACAATCGGTTTATATCGATTAAAATATCGTTTTCATCGGTAACACGTGCGTTTCTGTTTGTTTACATTGTTGGCCTAACACGTGGCGCCACCTGGCATTTCCTTTGTTTACTTTGTCCAACAATCGGTTTATATCGATTAAAATATCGTTTTCATCGGTAACACGTGGTGTTTCTTTGTCCAACAATCCAATAACAACAACCTATCTGTTTGTTGGGCTCCAACAATACTGGAATGCGAATCAACAATCGGTTTCTGTTTGTTTACACTGTTTGTTTACATTGTTTGTTTACATTCTGTTGGTTTCCTCTGTTTACATTATGCAACAATCGGTTTATATCGATTAAAATATCGTTTTCATCGGTAACACGTGCGTTTCTGTTTGTTTACATTGTTGGCCTAACACGTGGCGCCACCTGGCATTTCCTTTGTTTACTTTGTCTAACAATCGGTTTATATCGATTAAAATATCGTTTTCATCGGTAACACGTGGTGTTTCTTTGTCCAACAATCCAATAACAACAACCTATCTGTTTGTTGGGCTCCAACAATACTGGAATGCGAATCAACAATCGGTTTCTGTTTGTTTACATTGTTTGTTTACATTCTGTTGGTTTCTTTTGTTTACATTGTGCAACAATCGGTTTATATCGATTAAAATATCGTTTTCATCGGTAACACGTGCGTTTCTGTTTGTTTACATTGTTGGCCTAACACGTGGCGCCACCTGGCATTTCCTTTGTTTACTTTGTCCAACAATCGGTTTATATCGATTAAAATATCGTTTTCATCGGTAACACGTGGTGTTTCTTTGTCCAACAATCCAATAACAACAACCTATCTGTTTGTTGGGCTCCAACAATACTGGAATGCGAATCAACAATCGGTTTCTGTTTGTTTACATTGTTTGTTTACATTCTGTTGGTTTCCTCTGTTTACATTGTGCAACAATCGGTTTATATTGATTAAAAATATCGTTTTCATCGGTAACACGTGCGTTTCTGTTTGTTTACATTGTTGGCCTAACACGTGGCGCCACCTGGCATTTCCTTTGTTTACTTTGTCCAACAATCGGTTTATATCGATTAAAATATCGTTTTCATCGGTAACACGTGGTGTTTCTTTGTCCAACAATCCAATAACAACAACCTATCTGTTTGTTGGGCTCCAACAATACTGGAATGCGAATCAACAATCGGTTTCTGTTTGTTTACATTGTTTGTTTACATTCTGTTGGTTTCCTTTGTTTACATTGTGCAACAATCGGTTTATATCGATTAAAATATCGTTTTCATCGGTAACACGTGCGTTTCTGTTTGTTTACATTGTTGGCCTAACACGTGGCGCCACCTGGCATTTCCTTTGTTTACTTTGTCCAACAATCGGTTTATATCGATTAAAATATCGTTTTCATCGGTAACACGTGGTGTTTCTTTGTCCAACAATCCAATAACAACAACCTATCTGTTTGTTGGGCTCCAACAATACTGGAATGCGAATCAACAATCGGTTTCTGTTTGTTTACATTGTTTGTTTACATTATGTTGGTTTCCTTTGTTTACATTGTGCAACAATCGGTTTATATCGATTAAAATATCGTTTTCATCGGTAACACGTGCGTTTCTGTTTGTTTACATTGTTGGCCTAACACGTGGCGCCACCTGGCATTTCCTTTGTTTACTTTGTCCAACAATCGGTTTATATCGATTAAAATATCGTTTTCATCGGTAACACGTGGTGTTTCTTTGTCCAACAATCCAATAACAACAACCTATCTGTTTGTTGGGCTCCAACAATACTGGAATGCGAATCAACAATCGGTTTCTGTTTGTTTACATAGTTTGTTTACATTCTGTTGGTTTCCTTTGTTTACATTGTGCAACAATCGGTTTATATCGATTAAAATATCGTTTTCATCGGTAACACGTGCGTTTCTGTTTGTTTACATTGTTGGCCTAACACGTGGCGCCACCTGGCATTTCCTTTGTTTACTTTGTCCAACAATCGGTTTATATCGATTAAAATATCGTTTTCATCGGTAACACGTGGTGTTTCTTTGTCCAACAATTCAATAACAACAACCTATCTGTTTGTTGGGCTCCAACAATACTGGAATGCGAATCAACAATCGGTTTCTGTTTGTTTACATTGTTTGTTTACATTCTGTTGGTTTTCTTTGTTTACATTGTGCAACAATCGGTTTATATCGATTAAAATATCGTTTTCATCGGTAACACGTGCGTTTCTGTTTGTTTACATTGTTGGCCTAACACGTGGCGCCACCTGGCATTTCCTTTGTTTACTTTGTCCAACAATCGGTTTATATCGATTAAAATATCGTTTTCATCGGTAACACGTGGTGTTTCTTTGTCCAACAATCCAATAACAACAACCTATCTGTTTGTTGGGCTCCAACAATACTGGAATGCGAATCAACAATCGGTTTCTGTTTGTTTACATTGTTTGTTTACATTTTGTTGTTTTCCTTTGTTTACATTGTTTGTTTACATTCTGTTGGTTTCCTTTGTTTACATTGTGCAACAATCGGTTTATATCGATTAAAATATCGTTTTCATCGGTAACACGTGCGTTTCTGTTTGTTTACATTGTTGGCCTAACACGTGGCGCCACCTGGCATTTCCTTTGTTTACTTTGTCCAACAATCGGTTTATATCGATTAAAATATCGTTTTCATCGGTAACACGTGGTGTTTCTTTGTCCAACAATCCAATAACAACAACCTATCTGTTTGTTGGGCTCCAACAATACTGGAATGTGAATCAACAATCGGTTTCTGTTTGTTTACACTGTTTGTTTACATTGTTTGTTTACATTCTGTTGGTTTCCTCTGTTTACATTGTGCAACAATCGGTTTATATCGATTAAAATATCGTTTTCATCGGTAACACGTGCGTTTCTGTTTGTTTACATTGTTGGCCTAACACGTGGCGCCACCTGGCATTTCCTTTGTTTACTTTGTCCAACAATCGGTTTATATCGATTAAAATATCGTTTTCATCGGTAACACGTGGTGTTTCTTTGTCCAACAATCCAATAACAACAACCTATCTGTTTGTTGGGCTCCAACAATACTGGAATGCGAATCAACAATCGGTTTCTGTTTGTTTACATTGTTTGTTTACATTCTGTTGGTTTCTTTTGTTTACATTGTGCAACAATCGGTTTATATCGATTAAAATATCGTTTTCATCGGTAACACGTGCGTTTCTGATTGTTTACATTGTTGGCCTAACACGTGGCGCCACCTGGCATTTCCTTTGTTTACTTTGTCCAACAATCGGTTTATATCGATTAAAATATCGTTTTCATCGGTAACACGTGGTGTTTCTTTGTCCAACAATCCAATAACAACAACCTATCTGTTTGTTGGGCTCCAACAATACTGGAATGCGAATCAACAATCGGTTTCTGTTTGTTTACATTGTTTGTTTACATTCTGTTGGTTTCCTTTGTTTACATTGTGCAACAATCGGTTTATATCGATTAAAATATCGTTTTCATCGGTAACACGTGCGTTTCTGTTTGTTTACATTGTTGGCCTAACACGTGGCGCCACCTGGCATTTCCTTTGTTTACTTTGTCCAACAATCGGTTTATAGCGATTAAAATATCGTTTTCATCGGTAACACGTGGTGTTTCTTTGTCCAACAATCCAATAACAACAACCTATCTGTTTGTTGGGCTCCAACAATACTGGAATGCGAATCAACAATCGGTTTCTGTTTGTTTACATTGTTTGTTTACATGCTGTTGGTTTCCTTTGTTTACATTGTGCAACAATCGGTTTATATCGATTAAAATATCGTTTTCATCGGTAACACGTGCGTTTCTGTTTGTTTACATTGTTGGCCTAACACGTGGCGCCACCTGGCATTTCCTTTGTTTACTTTGTCCAACAATCGGTTTATATCGATTAAAATATCGTTTTCATCGGTAACACGTGGTGTTTCTTTGTCCAACAATCCAATAACAACAACCTATCTGTTTGTTGGGCTCCAACAATACTGGAATGCGAATCAACAATCGGTTTCTCTTTGTTTACATTGTTTGTTTACATTCTGTTGGTTTCCTTTGTTTACATTGTGCAACAATCGGTTTATATCGATTAAAATATCGTTTTCATCGGTAACACGTGCGTTTCTGTTTGTTTACATTGTTGGCCTAACACGTGGCGCCACCTGGCATTTCCTTTGTTTACTTTGTCCAACAATCGGTTTATATCGATTAAAATATCGTTTTCATCGGTAACACGTGGTGTTTCTTTGTCCAACAATCCAATAACAACAACCTATCTGTTTGTTGGGCTCCAACAATACTGGAATGCGAATCAACAATCGGTTTCTGTTTGTTTACATTGTTTGTTTACATTCTGTTGGTTTCCTTTGTTTACATTGTGCAACAATCGGTTTATATCGATTAAAATATCGTTTTCATCGGTAACACGTGCGTTTCTGTTTGTTTACATTGTTGGCCTAACACGTGGCGCCACCTGGCATTTCCTTTGTTTACTTTGTCCAACAATCGGTTTATATCGATTAAAATATCGTTTTCATCGGTAACACGTGGTGTTTCTTTGTCCAACAATCCAATAACAACAACCTATCTGTTTGTTGGGCTCCAACAATACTGGAATGCGAATCAACAATCGGTTTCTGTTTGTTTACATTTTTTGTTTACATTCTGTTGGTTTCCTTTGTTTACATTGTGCAACAATCGGTTTATATCGATTAAAATATCGTTTTCATCGGTAACACGTGCGTTTCTGTTTGTTTACATTGTTGGCCTAACACGTGGCGCCACCTGGCATTTCCTTTGTTTACTTTGTCCAACAATCGGTTTATATCGATTAAAATATCGTTTTCATCGGTAACACGTGGTGTTTCTTTGTCCAACAATCCAATAACAACAACCTATCTGTTTGTTGGGCTCCAACAATACTGGAATGCGAATCAACAATCGGTTTCTGTTTGTTTACATTGTTTGTTTACATTCTGTTGGTTTCCTTTGTTTACATTGTGCAACAATCGGTTTATATCGATTAAAATATCGTTTTCATCGGTAACACGTGCGTTTCTGTTTGTTTACATTGTTGGCCTAACACGTGGCGCCACCTGGCATTTCCTTTGTTTACTTTGTCCAACAATCGGTTTATATCGATTAAAATATCGTTTTCATCGGTAACACGTGGTGTTTCTTTGTCCAACAATCCAATAACAACAACCTATCTGTTTGTTGGGCTCCAACAATACTGGAATGCGAATCAACAATCGGTTTCTGTTTGTTTACATTGTTTGTTTACATTCTGTTGGTTTCCTTTGTTTACATTGTGCAACAATCGGTTTATATCGATTAAAATATCGTTTTCATCGGTAACACGTGCGTTTCTGTTTGTTTACATTGTTGGCCTAACACGTGGCGCCACCTGGCATTTCCTTTGTTTACTTTGTCCAACAATCGGTTTATATCGATTAAAATATCGTTTTCATCGGTAACACGTGGTGTTTCTTTGTCCAACAATCCAATAACAACAACCTATCTGTTTGTTGGGCTCCAACAATACTGGAATGCGAATCAACAATCGGTTTCTGTTTGTTTACATTGTTTGTTTACATTCTGTTGGTTTCCTTTGTTTACATTGTGCAACAATCGGTTTATATCGATTAAAATATCGTTTTCATCGGTAACACGTGCGTTTCTGTTTGTTTACATTGTTGGCCTAACACGTGGCGCCACCTGGCATTTCCTTTGTTTACTTTGTCCAACAATCGGTTTATATCGATTAAAATATCGTTTTCATCGGTAACACGTGGTGTTTCTTTGTCCAACAATCCAATAACAACAACCTATCTGTTTGTTGGGCTCCAACAATACTGGAATGCGAATCAACAATCGGTTTCTGTTTGTTTACATTGTTTGTTTACATTCTGTTGGTTTCCTTTGTTTACATTGTGCAACAATCGGTTTATATCGATTAAAATATCGTTTTCATCGGTAACACGTGCGTTTCTGTTTGTTTACATTGTTGGCCTAACACGTGGCGCCACCTGGCATTTCCTTTGTTTACTTTGTCCAACAATCGGTTTATATCGATTAAAATATCGTTTTCATCGGTAACACGTGGTGTTTCTTTGTCCAACAATCCAATAACAACAACCTATCTGTTTGTTGGGCTCCAACAATACTGGAATGCGAATCAACAATCGGTTTCTGTTTGTTTACATTGTTTGTTTACATTCTGTTGGTTTCCTTTGTTTACATTGTGCAACAATCGGTTTATATCGATTAAAATATCGTTTTCATCGGTAACACGTGCGTTTCTGTTTGTTTACATTGTTGGCCTAACACGTGGCGCCACCTGGCATTTCCTTTGTTTACTTTGTCCAACAATCGGTTTATATCGATTAAAATATCGTTTTCATCGGTAACACGTGGTGTTTCTTTGTCCAACAATCCAATAACAACAACCTATCTGTTTGTTGGGCTCCAACAATACTGGAATGCGAATCAACAATCGGTTTCTGTTTGTTTACATTGTTTGTTTACATTCTGTTGGTTTCCTTTGTTTACATTGTGCAACAATCGGTTTATATCGATTAAAATATCGTTTTCATCGGTAACACGTGCGTTTCTGTTTGTTTACATTGTTGGCCTAACACGTGGCGCCACCTGGCATTTCCTTTGTTTACTTTGTCCAACAATCGGTTTATATCGATTAAAATATCGTTTTCATCGGTAACACGTGGTGTTTCTTTGTCCAACAATCCAATAACAACAACCTATCTGTTTGTTGGGCTCCAACAATACTGGAATGCGAATCAACAATCGGTTTCTGTTTGTTTACATTGTTTGTTTACATTCTGTTGGTTTCCTTTGTTTACATTGTGCAACAATCGGTTTATATCGATTAAAATATCGTTTTCATCGGTAACACGTGCGTTTCTGTTTGTTTACATTGTTGGCCTAACACGTGGCGCCACCTGGCATTTCCTTTGTTTACTTTGTCCAACAATCGGTTTATATCGATTAAAATATCGTTTTCATCGGTAACACGTGGTGTTTCTTTGTCCAACAATCCAATAACAACAACCTATCTGTTTGTTGGGCTCCAACAATACTGGAATGCGAATCAACAATCGGTTTCTGTTTGTTTACATTGTTTGTTTACATTCTGTTGGTTTCCTTTGTTTACATTGTGCAACAATCGGTTTATATCGATTAAAATATCGTTTTCATCGGTAACACGTGCGTTTCTGTTTGTTTACATTGTTGGCCTAACACGTGGCGCCACCTGGCATTTCCTTTGTTTACTTTGTCCAACAATCGGTTTATATCGATTAAAATATCGTTTTCATCGGTAACACGTGGTGTTTCTTTGTCCAACAATCCAATAACAACAACCTATCTGTTTGTTGGGCTCCAACAATACTGGAATGCGAATCAACAATCGGTTTCTGTTTGTTTACATTGTTTGTTTACATTCTGTTGGTTTCCTTTGTTTACATTGTGCAACAATCGGTTTATATCGATTAAAATATCGTTTTCATCGGTAACACGTGCGTTTCTGTTTGTTTACATTGTTGGCCTAACACGTGGCGCCACCTGGCATTTCCTTTGTTTACTTTGTCCAACAATCGGTTTATATCGATTAAAATATCGTTTTCATCGGTAACACGTGGTGTTTCTTTGTCCAACAATCCAATAACAACAACCTATCTGTTTGTTGGGCTCCAACAATACTGGAATGCGAATCAACAATCGGTTTCTGTTTGTTTACATTGTTTGTTTACATTCTGTTGGTTTCCTTTGTTTACATTGTGCAACAATCGGTTTATATCGATTAAAATATCGTTTTCATCGGTAACACGTGCGTTTCTGTTTGTTTACATTGTTGGCCTAACACGTGGCGCCACCTGGCATTTCCTTTGTTTACTTTGTCCAACAATCGGTTTATATCGATTAAAATATCGTTTTCATCGGTAACACGTGGTGTTTCTTTGTCCAACAATCCAATAACAACAACCTATCTGTTTGTTGGGCTCCAACAATACTGGAATGCGAATCAACAATCGGTTTCTGTTTGTTTACATTGTTTGTTTACATTCTGTTGGTTTCCTTTGTTTACATTGTGCAACAATCGGTTTATATCGATTAAAATATCGTTTTCATCGGTAACACGTGCGTTTCTGTTTGTTTACATTGTTGGCCTAACACGTGGCGCCACCTGGCATTTCCTTTGTTTACTTTGTCCAACAATCGGTTTATATCGATTAAAATATCGTTTTCATCGGTAACACGTGGTGTTTCTTTGTCCAACAATCCAATAACAACAACCTATCTGTTTGTTGGGCTCCAACAATACTGGAATGCGAATCAACAATCGGTTTCTGTTTGTTTACATTGTTTGTTTACATTCTGTTGGTTTCCTTTGTTTACATTGTGCAACAATCGGTTTATATCGATTAAAATATCGTTTTCATCGGTAACACGTGCGTTTCTGTTTGTTTACATTGTTGGCCTAACACGTGGCGCCACCTGGCATTTCCTTTGTTTACTTTGTCCAACAATCGGTTTATATCGATTAAAATATCGTTTTCATCGGTAACACGTGGTGTTTCTTTGTCCAACAATCCAATAACAACAACCTATCTGTTTGTTGGGCTCCAACAATACTGGAATGCGAATCAACAATCGGTTTCTGTTTGTTTACATTGTTTGTTTACATTCTGTTGGTTTCCTTTGTTTACATTGTGCAACAATCGGTTTATATCGATTAAAATATCGTTTTCATCGGTAACACGTGCGTTTCTGTTTGTTTACATTGTTGGCCTAACACGTGGCGCCACCTGGCATTTCCTTTGTTTACTTTGTCCAACAATCGGTTTATATCGATTAAAATATCGTTTTCATCGGTAACACGTGGTGTTTCTTTGTCCAACAATCCAATAACAACAACCTATCTGTTTGTTGGGCTCCAACAATACTGGAATGCGAATCAACAATCGGTTTCTGTTTGTTTACATTGTTTGTTTACATTCTGTTGGTTTCCTTTGTTTACATTGTGCAACAATCGGTTTATATCGATTAAAATATCGTTTTCATCGGTAACACGTGCGTTTCTGTTTGTTTACATTGTTGGCCTAACACGTGGCGCCACCTGGCATTTCCTTTGTTTACTTTGTCCAACAATCGGTTTATATCGATTAAAATATCGTTTTCATCGGTAACACGTGGTGTTTCTTTGTCCAACAATCCAATAACAACAACCTATCTGTTTGTTGGGCTCCAACAATACTGGAATGCGAATCAACAATCGGTTTCTGTTTGTTTACATTGTTTGTTTACATTCTGTTGGTTTCCTTTGTTTACATTGTGCAACAATCGGTTTATATCGATTAAAATATCGTTTTCATCGGTAACACGTGCGTTTCTGTTTGTTTACATTGTTGGCCTAACACGTGGCGCCACCTGGCATTTCCTTTGTTTACTTTGTCCAACAATCGGTTTATATCGATTAAAATATCGTTTTCATCGGTAACACGTGGTGTTTCTTTGTCCAACAATCCAATAACAACAACCTATCTGTTTGTTGGGCTCCAACAATACTGGAATGCGAATCAACAATCGGTTTCTGTTTGTTTACATTGTTTGTTTACATTCTGTTGGTTTCCTTTGTTTACATTGTGCAACAATCGGTTTATATCGATTAAAATATCGTTTTCATCGGTAACACGTGCGTTTCTGTTTGTTTACATTGTTGGCCTAACACGTGGCGCCACCTGGCATTTCCTTTGTTTACTTTGTCCAACAATCGGTTTATATCGATTAAAATATCGTTTTCATCGGTAACACGTGGTGTTTCTTTGTCCAACAATCCAATAACAACAACCTATCTGTTTGTTGGGCTCCAACAATACTGGAATGCGAATCAACAATCGGTTTCTGTTTGTTTCATTGTTTGTTTACATTCTGTTGGTTTCCTTTGTTTACATTGTGCAACAATCGGTTTATATCGATTAAAATATCGTTTTCATCGGTAACACGTGCGTTTCTGTTTGTTTACATTGTTGGCCTAACACGTGGCGCCACCTGGCATTTCCTTTGTTTACTTTGTCCAACAATCGGTTTATATCGATTAAAATATCGTTTTCATCGGTAACACGTGGTGTTTCTTTGTCCAACAATCCAATAACAACAACCTATCTGTTTGTTGGGCTCCAACAATACTGGAATGCGAATCAACAATCGGTTTCTGTTTGTTTACATTGTTTGTTTACATTCTGTTGGTTTCCTTTGTTTACATTGTGCAACAATCGGTTTATATCGATTAAAATATCGTTTTCATCGGTAACACGTGCGTTTCTGTTTGTTTACATTGTTGGCCTAACACGTGGCGCCACCTGGCATTTCCTTTGTTTACTTTGTCCAACAATCGGTTTATATCGATTAAAATATCGTTTTCATCGGTAACACGTGGTGTTTCTTTGTCCAACAATCCAATAACAACAACCTATCTGTTTGTTGGGCTCCAACAATACTGGAATGCGAATCAACAATCGGTTTCTGTTTGTTTACATTGTTTGTTTACATTCTGTTGGTTTCCTTTGTTTACATTGTGCAACAATCGGTTTATATCGATTAAAATATCGTTTTCATCGGTAACACGTGCGTTTCTGTTTGTTTACATTGTTGGCCTAACACGTGGCGCCACCTGGCATTTCCTTTGTTTACTTTGTCCAACAATCGGTTTATATCGATTAAAATATCGTTTTCATCGGTAACACGTGGTGTTTCTTTGTCCAACAATCCAATAACAACAACCTATCTGTTTGTTGGGCTCCAACAATACTGGAATGCGAATCAACAATCGGTTTCTGTTTGTTTACATTGTTTGTTTACATTCTGTTGGTTTCCTTTGTTTACATTGTGCAACAATCGGTTTATATCGATTAAAATATCGTTTTCATCGGTAACACGTGCGTTTCTGTTTGTTTACATTGTTGGCCTAACACGTGGCGCCACCTGGCATTTCCTTTGTTTACTTTGTCCAACAATCGGTTTATATCGATTAAAATATCGTTTTCATCGGTAACACGTGGTGTTTCTTTGTCCAACAATCCAATAACAACAACCTATCTGTTTGTTGGGCTCCAACAATACTGGAATGCGAATCAACAATCGGTTTCTGTTTGTTTACATTGTTTGTTTACATTCTGTTGGTTTCCTTTGTTTACATTGTGCAACAATCGGTTTATATCGATTAAAATATCGTTTTCATCGGTAACACGTGCGTTTCTGTTTGTTTACATTGTTGGCCTAACACGTGGCGCCACCTGGCATTTCCTTTGTTTACTTTGTCCAACAATCGGTTTATATCGATTAAAATATCGTTTTCATCGGTAACACGTGGTGTTTCTTTGTCCAACAATCCAATAACAACAACCTATCTGTTTGTTGGGCTCCAACAATACTGGAATGCGAATCAACAATCGGTTTCTGTTTGTTTACATTGTTTGTTTACATTCTGTTGGTTTCCTTTGTTTACATTGTGCAACAATCGGTTTATATCGATTAAAATATCGTTTTCATCGGTAACACGTGCGTTTCTGTTTGTTTACATTGTTGGCCTAACACGTGGCGCCACCTGGCATTTCCTTTGTTTACTTTGTCCAACAATCGGTTTATATCGATTAAAATATCGTTTTCATCGGTAACACGTGGTGTTTCTTTGTCCAACAATCCAATAACAACAACCTATCTGTTTGTTGGGCTCCAACAATACTGGAATGCGAATCAACAATCGGTTTCTGTTTGTTTACATTGTTTGTTTACATTCTGTTGGTTTCCTTTGTTTACATTGTGCAACAATCGGTTTATATCGATTAAAATATCGTTTTCATCGGTAACACGTGCGTTTCTGTTTGTTTACATTGTTGGCCTAACACGTGGCGCCACCTGGCATTTCCTTTGTTTACTTTGTCCAACAATCGGTTTATATCGATTAAAATATCGTTTTCATCGGTAACACGTGGTGTTTCTTTGTCCAACAATCCAATAACAACAACCTATCTGTTTGTTGGGCTCCAACAATACTGGAATGCGAATCAACAATCGGTTTCTGTTTGTTTACATTGTTTGTTTACATTCTGTTGGTTTCCTTTGTTTACATTGTGCAACAATCGGTTTATATCGATTAAAATATCGTTTTCATCGGTAACACGTGCGTTTCTGTTTGTTTACATTGTTGGCCTAACACGTGGCGCCACCTGGCATTTCCTTTGTTTACTTTGTCCAACAATCGGTTTATATCGATTAAAATATCGTTTTCATCGGTAACACGTGGTGTTTCTTTGTCCAACAATCCAATAACAACAACCTATCTGTTTGTTGGGCTCCAACAATACTGGAATGCGAATCAACAATCGGTTTCTGTTTGTTTACATTGTTTGTTTACATTCTGTTGGTTTCCTTTGTTTACATTGTGCAACAATCGGTTTATATCGATTAAAATATCGTTTTCATCGGTAACACGTGCGTTTCTGTTTGTTTACATTGTTGGCCTAACACGTGGCGCCACCTGGCATTTCCTTTGTTTACTTTGTCCAACAATCGGTTTATATCGATTAAAATATCGTTTTCATCGGTAACACGTGGTGTTTCTTTGTCCAACAATCCAATAACAACAACCTATCTGTTTGTTGGGCTCCAACAATACTGGAATGCGAATCAACAATCGGTTTCTGTTTGTTTACATTGTTTGTTTACATTCTGTTGGTTTCCTTTGTTTACATTGTGCAACAATCGGTTTATATCGATTAAAATATCGTTTTCATCGGTAACACGTGCGTTTCTGTTTGTTTACATTGTTGGCCTAACACGTGGCGCCACCTGGCATTTCCTTTGTTTACTTTGTCCAACAATCGGTTTATATCGATTAAAATATCGTTTTCATCGGTAACACGTGGTGTTTCTTTGTCCAACAATCCAATAACAACAACCTATCTGTTTGTTGGGCTCCAACAATACTGAAATGCGAATCAACAATCGGTTTCTGTTTGTTTACATTGTTTGTTTACATTCTGTTGGTTTCCTTTGTTTACATTGTGCAACAATCGGTTTATATCGATTAAAATATCGTTTTCATCGGTAACACGTGCGTTTCTGTTTGTTTACATTGTTGGCCTAACACGTGGCGCCAACCTGGCATTTCCTTTGTTTACTTTGTCCAACAATCGGTTTATATCGATTAAAATATCGTTTTCATCGGTAACACGTGGTGTTTCTTTGTCCAACAATCCAATAACAACAACCTATCTGTTTGTTGGGCTCCAACAATACTGAATGCGAATCAACAATCGGTTTCTGTTTGTTTACATTGTTTGTTTACATTCTGTTGGTTTCCTTTGTTTACATTGTGCAACAATCGGTTTATATCGATTAAAATATCGTTTTCATCGGTAACACGTGCGTTTCTGTTTGTTTACATTGTTGGCCTAACACGTGGCGCCACCTGGCATTTCCTTTGTTTACTTTGTCAAACAATCGGTTTATATCGATTAAAATATCGTTTTCATCGGTAACACGTGGTGTTTCTTTGTCCAACAATCCAATAACAACAACCTATCTGTTTGTTGGGCTCCAACAATACTGGAATGCGAATCAACAATCGGTTTCTGTTTGTTTACATTGTTTGTTTACATTCTGTTGGTTTCCTTTGTTTACATTGTGCAACAATCGGTTTATATCCATTAAAATATCGTTTTCATCGGTAACACGTGCGTTTCTGTTTGTTTACATTGTTGGCCTAACACGTGGCGCCACCTGGCATTTCCTTTGTTTACTTTGTCCAACAATCGGTTTATATCGATTAAAATATCGTTTTCATCGGTAACACGTGGTGTTTCTTTGTCCAACAATCCAATTACAACAACCTATCTGTTTGTTGGGCTCCAACAATACTGGAATGCGAATCAACAATCGGTTTCTGTTTGTTTACATTGTTTGTTTACATTCTGTTGGTTTCCTTTGTTTACATTGTGCAACAATCGGTTTATATCGATTAAAATATCGTTTTCATCGGTAACACGTGCGTTTCTGTTTGTTTACATTGTTGGCCTAACACGTGGCGCCACCTGGCATTTCCTTTGTTTACTTTGTCCAACAATCGGTTTATATCGATTAAAATATCGTTTTCATCGGTAACACGTGGTGTTTCTTTGTCCAACAATCCAATAACAACAACCCATCTGTTTGTTGGGCTCCAACAATACTGGAATGCGAATCAACAATCGGTTTCTGTTTGTTTACATTGTTTGTTTACATTCTGTTGGTTTCCTTTGTTTACATTGTGCAACAATCGGTTTATATCGATTAAAATATCGTTTTCATCGGTAACAAGTGCGTTTCTGTTTGTTTACATTGTTGGCCTAACACGTGGCGCCACCTGGCATTTCCTTTGTTTATTTTGTCCAACAATCGGTTTATATCTATTAAAATATCGTTTTCATCGGTAACACGTGGTGTTTCTTTGTCCAACAATCCAATAACAACAACCTATCTGTTTGTTGGGCTCCAACAATACTGGAATGCGAATCAACAATCGGTTTCTGTTTGTTTACATTGTTTGTTTACATTCTGTTGGTTTCCTTTGTTTACATTGTGCAACAATCGGTTTATATCGATTAAAATATCGTTTTCATCGGTAACACGTGCGTTTCTGTTTGTTTACATTGTTGGCCTAACACGTGGCGCCACCTGGCATTTCCTTTGTTTACTTTGTCCAACAATCGGTTTATATCGATTAAAATATCGTTTTCATCGGTAACACGTGGTGTTTCTTTGTCCAACAATCCAATAACAACAACCTATCTGTTTGTTGGGCTCCAACAATACTGGAATGCGAATCAACAATCGGTTTCTGTTTGTTTACATTGTTTGTTTACATTCTGTTGGTTTCCTTTGTTTACATTGTGCAACAATCGGTTTATATCGATTAAAATATCGTTTTCATCGGTAACACGTGCGTTTCTGTTTGTTTACATTGTTGGCCTAACACGTGGCGCCACCTAGCATTTCCTTTGTTTACTTTGTCCAACAATCGGTTTATATCGATTAAAATATCGTTTTCATCGGTAACACGTGGTGTTTCTTTGTCCAACAATCCAATAACAACAACCTATCTGTTTGTTGGGCTCCAACAATACTGGAATGCGAATCAACAATCGGTTTCTGTTTGTTTACATTGTTTGTTTACATTCTGTTGGTTTCCTTTGTTTACATTGTGCAACAATCGGTTTATATCGATTAAAATATCGTTTTCATCGGTAACACGTGCGTTTCTGTTTGTTTACATTGTTGGCCTAACACGTGGCGCCACCTGGCATTTCCTTTGTTTACTTTGTCCAACAATCGGTTTATATCGATTAAAATATCGTTTTCATCGGTAACACGTGGTGTTTCTTTGTCCAACAATCCAATAACAACAACCTATCTGTTTGTTGGGCTCCAACAATACTGGAATGCGAATCAACAATCGGTTTCTGTTTGTTTACATTGTTTGTTTACATTCTGTTGGTTTCCTTTGTTTACATTGTGCAACAATCGGTTTATATCGATTAAAATATCGTTTTCATCGGTAACACGTGCGTTTCTGTTTGTTTACATTGTTGGCCTAACACGTGGCGCCACCTGGCATTTCCTTTGTTTACTTTGTCAAACAATCGGTTTATATCGATTAAAATATCGTTTTTATCGGTAACACGTGGTGTTTCTTTGTCCAACAATCCAATAACAACAACCTATCTGTTTGTTGGGCTCCAACAATACTGGAATGCGAATCAACAATCGGTTTCTGTTTGTTTACATTGTTTGTTTACATTCTGTTGGTTTCCTTTGTTTACATTGTGCAACAATCGGTTTATATCCATTAAAATATCGTTTTCATCGGTAACACGTGCGTTTCTGTTTGTTTACATTGTTGGCCTAACACGTGGCGCCACCTGGCATTTCCTTTGTTTACTTTGTCCAACAATCGGTTTATATCGATTAAAATATCGTTTTCATCGGTAACACGTGGTGTTTCTTTTTCCAACAATCCAATAACAACAACCCATCTCTTTGTTGGGCTCCAAAAATACTGGAATGCGAATCAACAATCGGTTTCTGTTTGTTTACATTGTTTGTTTACATTCTGTTGGTTTCCTTTGTTTACATTGTGCAACAATCGGTTTATATCGATTAAAATATCGTTTTCATCGGTAACAAGTGCGTTTCTGTTTGTTTACATTGTTGGCCTAACACGTGGCGCCACCTGGCATTTCCTTTGTTTATTTTGTCCAACAATCGGTTTATATCTATTAAAATATCGTTTTCATCGGTAACACGTGGTGTTTCTTTGTCCAACAATCCAATAACAACAACCTATCTGTTTGTTGGGCTCCAACAATACTGGAATGCGAATCAACAATCGGTTTCTGTTTGTTTACATTGTTTGTTTACATTCTGTTGGTTTCCTTTGTTTACATTGTGCAACAATCGGTTTATATCGATTAAAATATCGTTTTCATCGGTAACACGTGCGTTTCTGTTTGTTTACATTGTTGGCCTAACACGTGGCGCCACCTGGCATTTCCTTTGTTTACTTTGTCCAACAATCGGTTTATATCGATTAAAATATCGTTTTCATCGGTAACACGTGGTGTTTCTTTGTCCAACAATCCAATAACAACAACCTATCTGTTTGTTGGGCTCCAACAATACTGGAATGCGAATCAACAATCGGTTTCTGTTTGTTTACATTGTTTGTTTACATTCTGTTGGTTTCCTTTGTTTACATTGTGCAACAATCGGTTTATATCGATTAAAATATCGTTTTCATCGGTAACACGTGCGTTTCTGTTTGTTTACATTGTTGGCCTAACACGTGGCGCCACCTGGCATTTCCTTTGTTTACTTTGTCCAACAATCGGTTTATATCGATTAAAATATCGTTTTCATCGGTAACACGTGGTGTTTCTTTGTCCAACAATCCAATAACAACAACCTATCTGTTTGTTGGGCTCCAACAATACTGGAATGCGAATCAACAATCGGTTTCTGTTTGTTTACATTGTTTGTTTACATTCTGTTGGTTTCCTTTGTTTACATTGTGCAACAATCGGTTTATATCGATTAAAATATCGTTTTCATCGGTAACACGTGCGTTTCTGTTTGTTTACATTGTTGGCCTAACACGTGGCGCCACCTGGCATTTCCTTTGTTTACTTTGTCCAACAATCGGTTTATATCGATTAAAATATCGTTTTCATCGGTAACACGTGGTGTTTCTTTGTCCAACAATCCAATAACAACAACCTATCTGTTTGTTGTGCTCCAACAATACTGGAATGCGAATCAACAATCGGTTTCTGTTTGTTTACATTGTTTGTTTACATTCTGTTGGTTTCCTTTGTTTACATTGTGCAACAATCGGTTTATATCGATTAAAATATCGTTTTCATCGGTAACACGTGCGTTTCTGTTTGTTTACATTGTTGGCCTAACAGGTGGCGCCACCTGGCATTTCCTTTGTTTACTTTGTCCAACAATCGGTTTATATCGATTAAAATATCGTTTTCATCGGTAACACGTGGTGTTTCTTTGTCCAACAATCCAATAACAACAACCTATCTGTTTGTTGGGCTCCAACAATGCTGGAATGCGAATCAACAATCGGTTTCTGTTTGTTTACATTGTTTGTTTACATTCTGTTGGTTTCCTTTGTTTACATTGTGCAACAATCGGTTTATATCGATTAAAATATCGTTTTCATCGGTAACACGTGCGTTTCTGGTTGTTTACATTGTTGGCCTAACACGTGGCGCCACCTGGCATTTCCTTTGTTTACTTTGTCCAACAATCGGTTTATATCGATTAAAATATCGTTTTCATCGGTAACACGTGGTGTTTCTTTGTCCAACAATCCAATGACAACAACCTATCTGTTTGTTGGGCTCCAACAATACTGGAATGCGAATCAACAATCGGTTTCTGTTTGTTTACATTGTTTGTTTACATTCTGTTGGTTTCCTTTGTTTACATTGTGCAACAATCGGTTTATATCGATTAAAATATCGTTTTCATCGGTAACACGTGCGTTTCTGTTTGTTTGCATTGTTGGCCTAACACGTGGCGCCACCTGGCATTTCCTTTGTTTACTTTGTCCAACAATCGGTTTATATCGATTAAAATATCGTTTTCATCGGTAACACGTGGTGTTTCTTTGTCCAACAATCCAATAACAACAACCTATCTGTTTGTTGGGCTCCAACAATACTGGAATGCGAATCAACAATCGGTTTCTGTTTGTTTACATTGTTTGTTTACATTCTGTTGGTTTCCTTTGTTTACATTGTGCAACAATCGGTTTATATCGATTAAAATATCGTTTTCATCGGTAACACGTGCGTTTCTGTTTGTTTACATTGTTGGCCTAACACGTGGCGCCACCTGGCATTTCCTTTGTTTACTTTGTCCAACAATCGGTTTATATCGATTAAAATATCGTTTTCATCGGTAACACGTGGTGTTTCTTTGTCCAACAATCCAATAACAACAACCTATCTGTTTGTTGGGCTCCAACAATACTGGAATGCGAATCAACAATCGGTTTCTGTTTGTTTACATTGTTTGTTTACATTCTGTTGGTTTCCTTTGTTTACATTGTGCAACAATCGGTTTATATCGATTAAAATATCGTTTTCATCGGTAACACGTGCGTTTCTGTTTGTTTACATTGCTGGCCTAACACGTGGCGCCACCTGGCATTTCCTTTGTTTACTTTGTCCAACAATCGGTTTATATCGATTAAAATATCGTTTTCATCGGTAACACGTGGTGTTTCTTTGTCCAACAATCCAATAACAACAACCTATCTGTTTGTTGGGCTCCAACAATACTGGAATGCGAATCAACAATCGGTTTCTGTTTGTTTACATTGTTTGTTTACATTCTGTTGGTTTCCTTTGTTTACATTGTGCAACAATCGGTTTATATCGATTAAAATATCGTTTTCATCGGTAACACGTGCGTTTCTGTTTGTTTACATTGTTGGCCTAACACGTGGCGCCACCTGGCATTTCCTTTGTTTACTTTGTCCAACAATCGGTTTATATCGATTAAAATATCGTTTTCATCGGTAACACGTGGTGTTTCTTTGTCCAACAATCCAATAACAACAACCTATCTGTTTGTTGGGCTCAAACAATACTGGAATGCGAATCAACAATCGGTTTCTGTTTGTTTACATTGTTTGTTTACATTCTGTTGGTTTCCTTTGTTTACATTGTGCAACAATCGGTTTATATCGATTAAAATATCGTTTTCATCGGTAACACGTGCATTTCTGTTTGTTTACATTGTTGGCCTAACACGTGGCGCCACCTGGCATTTCCTTTGTTTACTTTGTCCAACAATCGGTTTATATCGATTAAAATATCGTTTTCATCGGTAACACGTGGTGTTTCTTTGTCCTACAATCCAATAACAACAACCTATCTGTTTGTTGGGCTCCAACAATACTGGAATGCGAATCAACAATCGGTTTCTATTTGTTTACATTGTTTGTTTACATTCTGTTGGTTTCCTTTGTTTACATTGTGCAACAATCGGTTTATATCGATTAAAATATCGTTTTCATCGGTAACACGTGCGTTTCTGTTTGTTTACATTGTTGGCCTAACACGTGGCGCCACCTGGCATTTCCTTTGTTTACTTTGTCCAACAATCGGTTTATATCGATTAAAATATCGTTTTCATCGGTAACACGTGGTGTTTCTTTGTCCAACAATGCAATAACAACAACCTATCTGTTTGTTGGGCTCCAACAATACTGGAATGCGAATCAACAATCGGTTTCTGTTTGTTTACATTGTTTGTTTACATTCTGTTGGTTTCCTTTGTTTACATTGTGCAACAATCGGTTTATATCGATTAAAATATCGTTTTCATCGGTAACACGTGCGTTTCTGTTTGTTTACATTGTTGGCCTAACACGTGGCGCCACCTGGCATTTCCTTTGTTTACTTTGTCCAACAATCGGTTTATATCGATTAAAATATCGTTTTCATCGGTAACACGTGGTGTTTCTTTGTCCAACAATCCAATAACAACAACCTATCTGTTTGTTGGGCTCCAACAATACTGGAATGCGAATCAACAATCGGTTTCTGTTTGTTTACATTGTTTGTTTACATTCTGTTGGTTTCCTTTGTTTACATTGTGCAACAATCGGTTTATATCGATTAAAATATCGTTTTCATCGGTAACACGTGCGTTTCTGTTTGTTTACATTGTTGGCCTAACACGTGGCGCCACCTGGCATTTCCTTTGTTTACTTTGTCCAACAATC
Organism: Maratus speciosus; assembly: GCA_963932465.1. Taxonomy (NCBI): domain Eukaryota; kingdom Metazoa; phylum Arthropoda; class Arachnida; order Araneae; family Salticidae; genus Maratus; species Maratus speciosus. Next base: position 144,873 of record CAWVRF010000615.1, read on the forward strand.
GGTTTATATCGATTAAAATATCGTTTTCATCGGTAACACGTGGTGTTTCTTTGTCCAACAATCCAATAACAACAACCTATCTGTTTGTTGGGCTCCAACAATACTGGAATGCGAATCAACAATCGGTTTCTGTTTGTTTACATTGTTTGTTTACATTCTGTTGGTTTCCTTTGTTTACATTGTGCAACAATCGGTTTATATCGATTAAAATATCGTTTTCATCGGTAACACGTGCGTTTCTGTTTGTTTACATTGTTGGCCTAACACGTGGCGCCACCTGGCATTTCCTTTGTTTACTTTGTCCAACAATCGGTTTATATCGATTAAAATATCGTTTTCATCGGTAACACGTGGTGTTTCTTTGTCCAACAATCCAATAACAACAACCTATCTGTTTGTTGGGCTCCAACAATACTGGAATGCGAATCAACAATCGGTTTCTGTTTGTTTACATTGTTTGTTTACATTCTGTTGGTTTCCTTTGTTTACATTGTGCAACAATCGGTTTATATCGATTAAAATATCGTTTTCATCGGTAACACGTGCGTTTCTGTTTGTTTACATTGTTGGCCTAACACGTGGCGCCACCTGGCATTTCCTTTGTTTACTTTGTCCAACAATCGGTTTATATCGATTAAAATATCGTTTTCATCGGTAACACGTGGTGTTTCTTTGTCCAACAATCCAATAACAACAAGCTATCTGTTTGTTGGGCTCCAACAATACTGGAATGCGAATCAACAATCGGTTTCTGTTTGTTTACATTGTTTATTTACATTCTGTTGGTTTCCTTTGTTTACATTGTGCAACAATCGGTTTATATCGATTAAAATATCGTTTTCATCGGTAACACGTGCGTTTCTGTTTGTTTACATTGTTGGCCTAACACGTGGCGCCACCTGGCATTTCCTTTGTTTACTTTGTCCAACAATCGGTTTATATCGATTAATATATCGTTTTCATCGGTAACACGTGGTGTTTCTTTGTCCAACAATCCAATAACAACAACCTATCTGTTTGTTGGGCTCCAACAATACTGGAATGCGAATCAACAATCGGTTTCTGTTTGTTTACATTGTTTGTTTACATTCTGTTGGTTTCCTTTGTTTACATTGTGCAACAATCGGTTTATATCGATTAAAATATCGTTTTCATCGGTAACACGTGCGTTTCTGTTTGTTTACATTGTTGGCCTAACACGTGGCGCCACCTGGCATTTCCTTTGTTTACTTTGTCCAACAATCGGTTTATATCGATTAAAATATCGTTTTCATCGGTAACACGTGGTGTTTCTTTGTCCAACAATCCAATAACAACAACCTATCTGTTTCTTGGGCTCCAACAATACTGGAATGCGAATCAACAATCGGTTTCTGTTTGTTTACATTGTTTGTTTACATTCTGTTGGTTTCCTTTGTTTACATTGTGCAACAATCGGTTTATATCGATTAAAATATCGTTTTCATCGGTAACACGTGCGTTTCTGTTTGTTTACATTGTTGGCCTAACAAGTGGCGCCACCTGGCATTTCCTTTGTTTACTTTGTCCAACAATCGGTTTATATCGATTAAAATATCGTTTTCATCGGTAACACGTGGTGTTTCTTTGTCCAACAATCCAATAACAACAACCTATCTGTTTGTTGGGCTCCAACAATACTGGAATGCGAATCAACAATCGGTTTCTGTTTGTTTACATTGTTTGTTTACATTCTGTTGGTTTCCTTTGTTTACATTGTGCAACAATCGGTTTATATCGATTAAAATATCGTTTTCATCGGTAACACGTGCGTTTCTGTTTGTTTACATTGTTGGCCTAACACGTGGCGCCACCTGGCATTTCCTTTGTTTACTTTGTCCAACAATCGGTTTATATCGATTACAATATCGTTTTCATCGGTAACACGTGGTGTTTCTTTGTCCAACAATCCAATAACAACAACCTATCTGTTTGTTGGGCTCCAACAATACTGGAATGCGAATCAACAATCGGTTTCTGTTTGTTTACATTGTTTATTTACATTCTGTTGGTTTCCTTTGTTTACATTGTGCAACAATCGGTTTATATCGATTAAAATATCGTTTTCATCGGTAACACGTGCGTTTCTGTTTGTTTACATTGTTGGCCTAACACGTGGCGCCACCTGGCATTTCCTTTGTTTACTTTGTCCAACAATCGGTTTATATCGATTAATATATCGTTTTCATCGGTAACACGTGGTGTTTCTTTGTCCAACAATCCAATAACAACAACCTATCTGTTTGTTGGGCTCCAACAATACTGGAATGCGAATCAACAATCGGTTTCTGTTTGTTTACATTGTTTGTTTACATTCTGTTGGTTTCCTTTGTTTACATTGTGCAACAATCGGTTTATATCGATTAAAATATCGTTTTCATCGGTAACACGTGCGTTTCTGTTTGTTTACATTGTTGGCCTAACACGTGGCGCCACCTGGCATTTCCTTTGTTTACTTTGTCCAACAATCGGTTTATATCGATTAAAATATCGTTTTCATCGGTAACACGTGGTGTTTCTTTGTCCAACAATCCAATAACAACAACCTATCTGTTTCTTGGGCTCCAACAATACTGGAATGCGAATCAACAATCGGTTTCTGTTTGTTTACATTGTTTGTTTACATTCTGTTGGTTTCCTTTGTTTACATTGTGCAACAATCGGTTTATATCGATTAAAATATCGTTTTCATCGGTAACACGTGCGTTTCTGTTTGTTTACATTGTTGGCCTAACACGTGGCGCCACCTGGCATTTCCTTTGTTTACTTTGTCCAACAATCGGTTTATATCGATTAAAATATCGTTTTCATCGGTAACACGTGGTGTTTCTTTGTCCAACAATCCAATAACAACAACCTATCTGTTTGTTGGGCTCCAACAATACTGGAATGCGAATCAACAATCGGTTTCTGTTTGTTTACATTGTTTGTTTACATTCTGTTGGTTTCCTTTGTGTTTACATTGTGCAACAATCGGTTTATATCGATTAAAATATCGTTTTCATCGGTAACACGTGCGTTTCTGTTTGTTTACATTGTTGGCCTAACACGTGGCACCACCTGGCATTTCCTTTGTTTACTTTGTCCAACAATCGATTTATATCGATTAAAATATCGTTTTCATCGGTAACACGTGGTGTTTCTTTGTCCAACAATCCAATAACAACAACCTATCTGTTTATTGGGCTCCAACAATACTGGAATGCGCAATCAACAATCGGTTTCTGTTTGTTTACATTGTTTGTTTACATTCTGTTGGTTTCCTTTGTTTACATTGTGCAACAATCGATTTATATCGATTAAAATATCGTTTTCATCGGTAACACGTGCGTTTCTGTTTGTTTACATTGTTGGCCTAACACGTGGCGCCACCTGGCATTTCCTTTGTTTACTTTGTCCAACAATCGGTTTATATCGATTAAAATATCGTTTTCATCGGTAACACGTGGTGTTTCTTTGTCCAACAATCCAATAACAACAACCTATCTGTTTGTTGGGCTCCAACAATACTGGAATGCGAATCAACAATCGGTTTCTGTTTGTTTAGATTGTTTGTTTACATTCTGTTGGTTTCCTTTGTTTACATTGTGCAACAATCGGTTTATATCGATTAAAATATCGTTTTCATCGGTAACACGTGCGTTTCTGTTTGTTTACATTGTTGGCCTAACACGTGGCGCCACCTGGCATTTCCTTTGTTTACTTTGTCCAACAATCGGTTTATATCGATTAAAATATCGTTTTCATCGGTAACACGTGGTGTTTCTTTGTCCAACAATCCAATAACAACAACCTATCTGTTTGTTGGGCTCCAACAATACTGGAATGCGCAATAAACAATCGGTTTCTGTTTGTTTACATTGTTTGTTTACATTCTGTTGGTTTCCTTTGTTTACATTGTGCAACAATCGGTTTATATCGATTAAAATATCGTTTTCATCGGTAACACGTGCGTTTCTGTTTGTTTACATTGTTGGCCTAACACGTGGCACCACCTGGCATTTCCTTTGTTTACTTTGTCCAACAATCGGTTTATATCGATTAAAATATCGTTTTCTTCGGTAACACGTGGTGTTTCTTTGTCCAACAATCCAATAACAACAACCTATCTGTTTGTTGGGCTCCAACAATACTGGAATGCGCAATCAACAATCGGTTTCTGTTTGTTTACATTGTTTGTTTACATTCTGTTGGTTTCCTTTGTTTACATTGTGCAACAATCGATTTATATCGATTAAAATATCGTTTTCATCGGTAACACGTGCGTTTCTGTTTGTTTACATTGTTGGCCTAACACGTGGCGCCACCTGGCATTTCCTTTGTTTACTTTGTCCAACAATCGGTTTATATCGATTAAAATATCGTTTTCATTGGTAACACGTGGTGTTTCTTTGTCCAACAATCCAATAACAACAACCTATCTGTTTGTTGGGCTCCAACAATACTGGAATGCGAATCAACAATCGGTTTCTGTTTGTTTACATTGTTTGTTTACATTCTGTTGGTTTCCTTTGTTTACATTGTGCAACAATCGGTTTATATCGATTAAAATATCGTTTTCATCGGTAACACGTGCGTTTCTGTTTGTTTACATTGTTGGCCTAACACGTGGCGCCACCTGGCATTTCCTTTGTTTACTTTGTCCAACAATCGGTTTATATCGATTAAAATATCGTTTTCATCGGTAACACGTGGTGTTTCTTTGTCCAACAATCCAATAACAACAACGTATCTGTTTGTTGGGCTCCAACAATACTGGAATGCGAATCAACAATCGGTTTCTGTTTGTTTACATTGTTTGTTTACATTCTGTTGGTTTCCTTTGTTTACATTGTGCAACAATCGGTTTATATCGATTAAAATATCGTTTTCATCGGTAACACGTGCGTTTCTGTTTGTTTACATTGTTGGCCTAACACGTGGCGCCACCTGGCATTTACTTTGTTTACTTTGTCCAACAATCGGTTTATATCGATTAAAATATCGTTTTCATCGGTAACACGTGGTGTTTCTTTGTCCAACAATCCAATAACAACAACCTATCTGTTTGTTGGGCTCCAACAATACTGGAATGCGAATCAACAATCGGTTTCTGTTTGTTTACATTGTTTGTTTACATTCTGTTGGTTTCCTTTGTTTACATTGTGCAACAATCGGTTTATATCGATTAAAATATCGTTTTCATCGGTAACACGTGCGTTTCTGTTTGTTTACATTGTTGGCCTAACACGTGGCGCCACCTGGCATTTCCTTTGTTTACTTTGTCCAACAATCGGTTTATATCGATTAAAATATCGTTTTCATCGGTAACACGTGGTGTTTCTTTGTCCAACAATCCAATAACAACAACCTATCTGTTTGTTTGGCTCCAACAATACTGGAATGCGAATCAACAATCGGTTTCTGTTTGTTTACATTGTTTGTTTACATTCTGTTGGTTTCCTTTGTTTACATTGTGCAACAATCGGTTTATATCGATTAAAATATCGTTTTCATCGGTAACACGTGCGTTTCTGTTTGTTTACATTGTTGGCCTAACACGTGGCGCCACCTGGCATTTCCTTTGTTTACTTTGTCCAACAATCGGTTTATATCGATTAAAATATCGTTTTCATCGGTAACACGTGGTGTTTCTTTGTCCAACAATCCAATAACAACAACCTATCTGTTTGTTGGGCTCCAACAATACTGGAATGCGAATCAACAATCGGTTTCTGTTTGTTTACATTGTTTGTTTACATTCTGTTGGTTTCCTTTGTTTACATTGTGCAACAATCGGTTTATATCGATTAAAATATCGTTTTCATCGGTAACACGTGCGTTTCTGTTTGTTTACATTGTTGGCCTAACACGTGGCGCCACCTGGCATTTCCTTTGTTTACTTTGTCCAACAATCGGTTTATATCGATTAAAATATCGTTTTCATCGGTAACACGTGGTGTTTCTTTGTCCAACAATCCAATAACAACAACCTATCTGTTTGTTGGGCTCCAACAATACTGGAATGCGAATCAACATTCGGTTTCTGTTTGTTTACATTGTTTGTTTACATTCAGTTGGTTTCCTTTGTTTACATTGTGCAACAATCGGTTTATATCGATTAAAATATCGTTTTCATCGGTAACACGTGCGTTTCTGTTTGTTTACATTGTTGGCCTAACACGTGGCGCCACCTGGCATTTCCTTTGTTTACTTTGTCCAACAATCGGTTTATATCGATTAAAATATCGTTTTCATCGGTAACACGTGGCGTTTCTTTGTCCAACAATCCAATAACAACAACCTATCTGTTTTTTGGGCTCCAACAATACTGGAATGCGAATCAACAATCGGTTTCTGTTTGTTTACATTGTTTGTATACATTCTGTTGGTTTCCTTTGTTTACATTTTGCAACAATCGGTTTATATCGATTAAAATATCGTTTTCATCGGTAACACGTGCGTTTCTGTTTGTTTACATTGTTGGCCTAACACGTGGCGCCACCTGGCATTTCCTTTGTTTACTTTTTCCAACAATCGGTTTATATTGATTAAAATATCGTTTTCATCGGTAACACGTGGTGTTTCTTTGTCCAACAATCCAATAACAACAACCTATCTGTTTGTTGGGCTCCAACAATACTGGAATGCGAATCAACAATCGGTTTCTGTTTGTTTACATTGTTTGTTTACATTCTGTTGGTTTCCTTTGTTTACATTGTGCAACAATCGGTTTATATCGATTAAAATATCGTTTTCATCGGTAACACGTGCGTTTCTGTTTGTTTACATTGTTGGCCTAACACGTGGCGCCACCTGGCATTTCCTTTGTTTACTTTGTCCAACAATCGGTTTATATCGATTAAAATATCGTTTTCATCGGTAACACGTGGTGTTTCTTTGTCCAACAATCCAATAACAACAACCTATCTGTTTGTTGGGCTCCAACAATACTGGAATGCGAATCAACAATCGGTTTCTGTTTGTTTACATTGTTTGTTTACATTCTGTTGGTTTCCTTTGTTTACATTGTGCAACAATCGGTTTATATCGATTAAAATATCGTTTTCATCGGTAACACGTGCGTTTCTGTTTGTTTACATTGTTGGCCTAACACGTGGCGCCACCTGGCATTTCCTTTGTTTACTTTGTCCAACAATCGGTTTATATCGATTAAAATATCGTTTTCATCGGTAACACGTGGTGTTTCTTTGTCCAACAATCCAATAACAACAACCTATCTGTTTGTTGGGCTCCAACAATACTGGAATGCGAATCAACAATCGGTTTCTGTTTGTTTACATTGTTTGTTTACATTCTGTTGGTTTCCTTTGTTTACATTGTGCAACAATCGGTTTATATCGATTAAAATATCGTTTTCATCGGTAACACGTGCGTTTCTGTTTGTTTACATTGTTGGCCTAACACGTGGCGCCACCTGGCGTTTCCTTTGTTTACTTTGTCCAACAATCGGTTTATATCGATTAAAATATCGTTTTCATCGGTAACACGTGGTGTTTCTTTGTCCAACAATCCAATAACAACAACCTATCTGTTTGTTGGGCTCCAACAATACTGGAATGCGAATCAACAATCGGTTTCTGTTTGTTTACATTGTTTGTTTACATTCTGTTGGTTTCCTTTGTTTACATTGTGCAACAATCGGTTTATATCGATTAAAATATCGTTTTCATCGGTAACACGTGCGTTTATGTTTGTTTACATTGTTGGCCTAACACGTGGCGCCACCTGGCATTTCCTTTGTTTACTTTGTCCAACAATCGGTTTATATCGATTAAAATATCGTTTTCATCGGTAACACGTGGTGTTTCTTTGTCCAACAATCCAATAACAACAACCTATCTGTTTGTTGGGCTCCAACAATACTGGAATGCGAATCAACAATCGGTTTCTGTTTGTTTACATTTTTTGTTTACATTCTGTTGGTTTCCTTGTTTTACATTGTGCAACAATCGGTTATATCGATTAAAATATCGTTTTCATCGGTAACACGTGCGTTTCTGTTTGTTTACATTGTTGGCCTAACACGTTGCGCCACCTGGCATTTCCTTTGTTTACTTTGTCCAACAATCGGTTTATATCGATTAAAATATCGTTTTCATCGGTAACACGTGGTGTTTCTTTGTCCAACAATCCAATAACAACAACCTATCTGTTTGTTGGGCTCCAACAATACTGGAATGCGAATCAACAATCGGTTTCTGTTTGTTTACATTGTTTGTTTACATTCTGTTGGTTTCCTTTGTTTACATTGTGCAACAATCGGTTTATATCGATTAAAATATCGTTTTCATCGGTAACACGTGCGTTTCTGTTTGTTTACATTGTTGGCCTAACACGTGGCGCCACCTGGCATTTCCTTTGTTTACTTTGTCCAACAATCGGTTTATATCGATTAAAATATCGTTTTCATCGGTAACACGTGGTGTTTCTTTGTCCAACAATCCAATAACAACAACCTATCTGTTTGTTGGGCTCCAACAATACTGGAATGCGCAATCAACAATCGGTTTCTGTTTGTTTACATTGTTTGTTTACATTCTGTTGGTTTCCTTTGTTTACATTGTGCAACAATCGGTTTATATCGATTAAAATATCGTTTTCATCGGTAACACGTGCGTTTCTGTTTGTTTACATTGTTGGCCTAACACGTGGCACCACCTGGCATTTCCTTTGTTTACTTTGTCCAACAATCGGTTTATATCGATTAAAATATGGTTTTCATCGGTAACACGTGGTGTTTCTTTGTCCAACAATCCAATAACAACAACCTATCTGTTTGTTGGGCTCCAACAATACTGGAATGCGCAATCAACAATCGGTTTCTGTTTGTTTACATTGTTTGTTTACATTCTGTTGGTTTCCTTTGTTTACATTGTGCAACAATCGATTTATATCGATTAAAATATCGTTTTCATCGGTAACACGTGCGTTTCTGTTTGTTTACATTGTTGGCCTAACACGTGGCGCCACCTGGCATTTCCTTTGTTTACTTTGTCCAACAATCGGTTTATATCGATTAAAATATCGTTTTCATCGGTAACACGTGGTGTTTCTTTGTCCAACAATCCAATAACAACAACCTATCTGTTTGTTGGGCTCCAACAATACTGGAATGCGAATCAACAATCGGTTTCTGTTTGTTTAGATTGTTTGTTTACATTCTGTTGGTTTCCTTTGTTTACATTGTGCAACAATCGGTTTATATCGATTAAAATATCGTTTTCATCGGTAACACGTGCGTTTCTGTTTGTTTACATTGTTGGCCTAACACGTGGCGCCACCTGGCATTTCCTTTGTTTACTTTGTCCAACAATCGGTTTATATCGATTAAAATATCGTTTTCATCGGTAACACGTGGTGTTTCTTTGTCCAACAATCCAATAACAACAACCTATCAGTTTGTTGGGCTCCAACAATACTGGAATGCGCAATCAACAATCGGTTTCTGTTTGTTTACATTGTTTGTTTACATTCTGTTGGTTTCCTTTGTTTACATTGTGCAACAATCGGTTTATATCGATTAAAATATCGTTTTCATCGGTAACACGTGCGTTTCTGTTTGTTTACATTGTTGGCCTAACACGTGGCACCACCTGGCATTTCCTTTGTTTACTTTGTCCAACAATCGGTTTATATCGATTAAAATATCGTTTTCATCGGTAACACGTGGTGTTTCTTTGTCCAACAATCCAATAACAACAACCTATCTGTTTGTTGGGCTCCAACAATACTGGAATGCGCAATCAACAATCGGTTTCTGTTTGTTTACATTGTTTGTTTACATTCTGTTGGTTTCCTTTGTTTACATTGTGCAACAATCGATTTATATCGATTAAAATATCGTTTTCATCGGTAACACGTGCGTTTCTGTTTGTTTACATTGTTGGCCTAACACGTGGCGCCACCCGGCATTTCCTTTGTTTACTTTGACCAACAATCGGTTTATATCGATTAAAATATCGTTTTCATCGGTAACACGTGGTGTTTCTTTGTCCAACAATCCAATAACAACAACCTATCTGTTTGTTGGGCTCCAACAATACTGGAATGCGAATCAACAATCGGTTTCTGTTTGTTTACATTGTTTGTTTACATTCTGTTGGTTTCCTTTGTTTACATTGTGCAACAATCGGTTTATATCGATTAAAATATCGTTTTCATCGGTAACACGTGCGTTTCTGTTTGTTTACATTGTTGGCCTAACACGTGGCGCCACCTGGCATTTCCTTTGTTTACTTTGTCCAACAATCGGTTTATATCGATTAAAATATCGTTTTCATCGGTAACACGTGGTGTTTCTTTGTCCAACAATCCAATAACAACAACCTATCTGTTTGTTGGGCTCCAACAATACTGGAATGCGAATCAACAATCGGTTTCTGTTTGTTTACATTGTTTGTTTACATTCTGTTGGTTTCCTTTGTTTACATTGTGCAACAATCGGTTTATATCGATTAAAATATCGTTTTCATCGGTAACACGTGCGTTTCTGTTTGTTTACATTGTTGGCCTAACACGTGGCGCCACCTGGCATTTCCTTTGTTTACTTTGTCCAACAATCGGTTTATATCGATTAAAATATCGTTTTCATCGGTAACACGTGGTGTTTCTTTGTCCAACAATCCAATAACAACAACCTATCTGTTTGTTGGGCTCCAACAATACTGGAATGCGAATCAACAATCGGTTTCTGTTTGTTTACATTGTTTGTTTACATTCTGTTGGTTTCCTTTGTTTACATTGTGCAACAATCGGTTTATATCGATTAAAATATCGTTTTCATCGGTAACACGTGCGTTTCTGTTTGTTTACATTGTTGGCCTAACACGTGGCGCCACCTGGCATTTCCTTTGTTTACTTTGTCCAACAATCGGTTTATATCGATTAAAATATCGTTTTCATCGGTAACACGTGGTGTTTCTTTGTCCAACAATCCAATAACAACAACCTATCTGTTTGTTGGGCTCCAACAATACTGGAATGCGAATCAACAATCGGTTTCTGTTTGTTTACATTGTTTGTTTACATTCTGTTGGTTTCCTTTGTTTACATTGTGCAACAATCGGTTTATACCGATTAAAATATCGTTTTCATCGGTAACACGTGCGTTTCTGTTTGTTTACATTGTTGGCCTAACACGTGGCGCCACCTGGCATTTCCTTTGTTTACTTTGTCCAACAATCGGTTTATATCGATTAAAATATCGTTTTCATCGGTAACACGTGGTGTTTCTTTGTCCAACAATCCAATAACAACAACCTATCTGTTTGTTGGGCTCCAACAATACTGGAATGCGAATCAACAATCGGTTTCTGTTTGTTTACATTGTTTGTTTACATTCTGTTGGTTTCCTTTGTTTACATTGTGCAACAATCGGTTTATATCGATTAAAATATCGTTTTCATCGGTAACACGTGCGTTTCTGTTTGTTTACATTGTTGGCCTAACACGTGGCGCCACCTGGCGTTTCCTTTGTTTACTTTGTCCAACAATCGGTTTATATCGATTAAAATATCGTTTTCATCGGTAACACGTGGTGTTTCTTTGTCCAACAATCCAATAACAACAACCTATCTGTTTGTTGGGCTCCAACAATACTGGAATGCGAATCAACAATCGGTTTCTGTTTGTTTACATTGTTTGTTTACATTCTGTTGGTTTCCTTTGTTTACATTGTGCAACAATCGGTTTATATCGATTAAAATATCGTTTTCATCGGTAACACGTGCGTTTATGTTTGTTTACATTGTTGGCCTAACACGTGGCGCCACCTGGCATTTCCTTTGTTTACTTTGTCCAACAATCGGTTTATATCGATTAAAATATCGTTTTCATCGGTAACACGTGGAGTTTCTTTGTCCAACAATCCAATAACAACAACCTATCTGTTTGTTGGGCTCCAACAATACTGGAATGCGAATCAACAATCGGTTTCTGTTTGTTTACATTTTTTGTTTACATTCTGTTGGTTTCCTTGTTTTACATTGTGCAACAATCGGTTATATCGATTAAAATATCGTTTTCATCGGTAACACGTGCGTTTCTGTTTGTTTACATTGTTGGCCTAACACGTTGCGCCACCTGGCATTTCCTTTGTTTACTTTGTCCAACAATCGGTTTATATCGATTAAAATATCGTTTTCATCGGTAACACGTGGTGTTTCTTTGTCCAACAATCCAATAACAACAACCTATCTGTTTGTTGGGCTCCAACAATACTGGAATGCGAATCAACAATCGGTTTCTGTTTGTTTACATTGTTTGTTTACATTCTGTTGGTTTCCTTTGTTTACATTGTGCAACAATCGGTTTATATCGATTAAAATATCGTTTTCATCGGTAACACGTGCGTTTCTGTTTGTTTACATTGTTGGCCTAACACGTGGCGCCACCTGGCGTTTCCTTTGTTTACTTTGTCCAACAATCGGTTTATATCGATTAAAATATCGTTTTCATCGGTAACACGTGGTGTTTCTTTGTCCAACAATCCAATAACAACAACCTATCTGTTTGTTGGGCTCCAACAATACTGGAATGCGAATCAACAATCGGTTTCTGTTTGTTTACATTGTTTGTTTACATTCTGTTGGTTTCCTTTGTTTACATTGTGCAACAATCGGTTTATATCGATTAAAATATCGTTTTCATCGGTAACACGTGCGTTTATGTTTGTTTACATTGTTGGCCTAACACGTGGCGCCACCTGGCATTTCCTTTGTTTACTTTGTCCAACAATCGGTTTATATCGATTAAAATATCGTTTTCATCGGTAACACGTGGAGTTTCTTTGTCCAACAATCCAATAACAACAACCTATCTGTTTGTTGGGCTTCAACAATACTGGAATGCGAATCAACAATCGGTTTCTGTTTGTTTACATTTTTTGTTTACATTCTGTTGGTTTCCTTGTTTTACATTGTGCAACAATCGGTTATATCGATTAAAATATCGTTTTCATCGGTAACACGTGCGTTTCTGTTTGTTTACATTGTTGGCCTAACACGTTGCGCCACCTGGCATTTCCTTTGTTTACTTTGTCCAACAATCGGTTTATATCGATTAAAATATCGTTTTCATCGGTAACACGTGGTGTTTCTTTGTCCAACAATCCAATAACAACAACCTATCTGTTTGTTGGGCTCCAACAATACTGGAATGCGAATCAACAATCGGTTTCTGTTTGTTTACATTGTTTGTTTACATTCTGTTGGTTTCCTTTGTTTACATTGTGCAACAATCGGTTTATATCGATTAAAATATCGTTTTCATCGGTAACACGTGCGTTTCTGTTTGTTTACATTGTTGGCCTAACACGTGGCGCCACCTGGCATTTCCTTTGTTTACTTTGTCCAACAATCGGTTTATATCGATTAAAATATCGTTTTCATCGGTAACACGTGGTGTTTCTTTGTCCAACAATCCAATAACAACAACCTATCTGTTTGTTGGGCTCCAACAATACTGGAATGCGTAATCAACAATCGGTTTCTGTTTGTTTACATTGTTTGTTTACATTCTGTTGGTTTCCTTTGTTTACATTGTGCAACAATCGGTTTATATCGATTAAAATATCGTTTTCATCGGTAACACGTGCGTTTCTGTTTGTTTACATTGTTGGCCTAACACGTGGCACCACCTGGCATTTCCTTTGTTTACTTTGTCCAACAATCGGTTTATATCGATTAAAATATCGTTTTCATCGGTAACACGTGGTGTTTCTTTGTCCAACAATCCAATAACAACAACCTATCTGTTTGTTGGGCTCCAACAATATTGGAATGCGCAATCAACAATCGGTTTCTGTTTGTTTACATTGTTTGTTTACATTCTGTTGGTTTCCTTTGTTTACATTGTGCAACAATCGATTTATATCGATTAAAATATCGTTTTCATCGGTAACACGTGCGTTTCTGTTTGTTTACATTGTTGGCCTAACACGTGGCGCCACCTGGCATTTCCTTTGTTTACTTTGTCCAACAATCGGTTTATATCGATTAAAATATCGTTTTCATCGGTAACACGTGGTGTTTCTTTGTCCAACAATCCAATAACAAGAACCTATCTGTTTGTTGGTCTCCAACAATACTGGAATGCGAATCAACAATCAGTATCTGTTATTTAGATTGTTTGTTTACATTCTGTTGGTTTCCTTTGTTTACATTGTGCAACAATCGGTTTATATCGATTAAAATATCGTTTTCATCGGTAACACGTGCGTTTCTGTTTGTTTACATTGTTGGCCTAACACGTGGCGCCACCTGGCATTTCCTTTGTTTACTTTGTCCAACAATCGGTTTATATCGATTAAAATATCGTTTTCATCGGTAACACGTGGTGTTTCTTTGTCCAACAATCCAATAACAACAACCTATCTGTTTGTTGGGCTCCAACAATACTGGAATGCGCAATCAACAATCGGTTTCTGTTTGTTTACATTGTTTGTTTACATTCTGTTGGTTTCCTTTGTTTACATTGTGCAACAATCGGTTTATATCGATTAAAATATCGTTTTCATCGGTAACACGTGCGTTTCTGTTTGTTTACATTGTTGGCCTAACACGTGGCACCACCTGGCATTTCCTTTGTTTACTTTGTCCAACAATCGGTTTATATCGATTAAAATATCGTTTTCATCGGTAACACGTGGTGTTTCTTTGTCCAACAATCCAATAACAACAACCTATCTGTTTGTTGGGCTCCAACAATACTGGAATGCGCAATCAACAATCGGTTTCTGTTTGTTTACATTGTTTGTTTACATTCTGTTGGTTTCCTTTGTTTACATTGTGCAACAATCGATTTATATCGATTAAAATATCGTTTTCATCGGTAACACGTGCGTTTCTGTTTGTTTACATTGTTGGCCTAACACGTGGCGCCACCTGGCATTTCCTTTGTTTACTTTGTCCAACAATCGGTTTATATCGATTAAAATATCGTTTTCATCGGTAACACGTGGTGTTTCTTTGTCCAACAATCCAATAACAACAACCTATCTGTTTGTTGGGCTCCAACAATACTGGAATGCGAATCAACAATCGGTTTCTGTTTGTTTACATTGTTTGTTTACATTCTGTTGGTTTCCTTTGTTTACATTGTGCAACAATCGGTTTATATCGATTAAAATATCGTTTTCATCGGTAACACGTGCGTTTCTGTTTGTTTACATTGTTGGCCTAACACGTGGCGCCACCTGGCGTTTCCTTTGTTTACTTTGTCCAACAATCGGTTTATATCGATTAAAATATCGTTTTCATCGGTAACACGTGGTGTTTCTTTGTCCAACAATCCAATAACAACAACCTATCTGTTTGTTGGGCTAGAACAATACTGGAATGCGAATCAACAATCGGTTTCTGTTTGTTTACATTGTTTGTTTACATTCTGTTGGTTTCCTTTGTTTACATTGTGCAACAATCGGTTTATATCGATTAAAATATCGTTTTCATCGGTAACACGTGCGTTTATGTTTGTTTACATTGTTGGCCTAACACGTGGCGCCACCTGGCATTTCCTTTGTTTACTTTGTCCAACAATCGGTTTATATCGATTAAAATATCGTTTTCATCGGTAACACGTGGTGTTTCTTTGTCCAACAATCCAATAACAACAACCTATCTGTTTGTTGGGCTCCAACAATACTGGAATGCGAATCAACAATCGGTTTCTGTTTGTTTACATTTTTTGTTTACATTCTGTTGGTTTCCTTGTTTTACATTGTGCAACAATCGGTTATATCGATTAAAATATCGTTTTCATCGGTAACACGTGCGTTTCTGTTTGTTTACATTGTTGGCCTAACACGTTGCGCCACCTGGCATTTCCTTTGTTTACTTTGTCCAACAATCGGTTTATATCGATTAAAATATCGTTTTCATCGGTAACACGTGGTGTTTCTTTGTCCAACAATCCAATAACAACAACCTATCGGTTTGTTGGGCTCCAACAATACTGGAATGCGAATCAACAATCGGTTTCTGTTTGTTTACATTGTTTGTTTACATTCTGTTGGTTTCCTTTGTTTACATTGTGCAACAATCGGTTTATATCGATTAAAATATCGTTTTCATCGGTAACACGTGCGTTTCTGTTTGTTTACATTGTTGGCCTAACACGTGGCGCCACCTGGCATTTCCTTTGTTTACTTTGTCCAACAATCGGTTTATATCGATTAAAATATCGTTTTCATCGGTAACACGTGGTGTTTCTTTGTCCAACAATCCAATAACAACAACCTATCTGTTTGTTGGGCTCCAACAATACTGGAATGCGCAATCAACAATCGGTTTCTGTTTGTTTACATTGTTTGTTTACATTCTGTTGGTTTCCTTTGTTTACATTGTGCAACAATCGGTTTATATCGATTAAAATATCGTTTTCATCGGTAACACGTGCGTTTCTGTTTGTTTACATTGTTGGCCTAACACGTGGCACCACCTGGCATTTCCTTTGTTTACTTTGTCCAACAATCGGTTTATATCGATTAAAATATGGTTTTCATCGGTAACACGTGGTGTTTCTTTGTCCAACAATCCAATAACAACAACCTATCTGTTTGTTGGGCTCCAACAATACTGGAATGCGCAATCAACAATCGGTTTCTGTTTGTTTACATTGTTTGTTTACATTCTGTTGGTTTCCTTTGTTTACATTGTGCAACAATCGATTTATATCGATTAAAATATCGTTTTCATCGGTAACACGTGCGTTTCTGTTTGTTTACATTGTTGGCCTAACACGTGGCGCCACCTGGCATTTCCTTTGTTTACTTTGTCCAACAATCGGTTTATATCGATTAAAATATCGTTTTCATCGGTAACACGTGGTGTTTCTTTGTCCAACAATCCAATAACAACAACCTATCTGTTTGTTGGGCTCCAACAATACTGGAATGCGAATCAACAATCGGTTTCTGTTTGTTTAGATTGTTTGTTTACATTCTGTTGGTTTCCTTTGTTTACATTGTGCAACAATCGGTTTATATCGATTAAAATATCGTTTTCATCGGTAACACGTGCGTTTCTGTTTGTTTACATTGTTGGCCTAACACGTGGCGCCACCTGGCATTTCCTTTGTTTACTTTGTCCAACAATCGGTTTATATCGATTAAAATATCGTTTTCATCGGTAACACGTGGTGTTTCTTTGTCCAACAATCCAATAACAACAACCTATTAGTTTGTTGGGCTCCAACAATACTGGAATGCGCAATCAACAATCGGTTTCTGTTTGTTTACATTGTTTGTTTACATTCTGTTGGTTTCCTTTGTTTACATTGTGCAACAATCGGTTTATATCGATTAAAATATCGTTTTCATCGGTAACACGTGCGTTTCTGTTTGTTTACATTGTTGGCCTAACACGTGGCACCACCTGGCATTTCCTTTGTTTACTTTGTCCAACAATCGGTTTATATCGATTAAAATATCGTTTTCATCGGTAACACGTGGTGTTTCTTTGTCCAACAATCCAATAACAACAACCTATCTGTTTGTTGGGCTCCAACAATACTGGAATGCGCAATCAACAATCGGTTTCTGTTTGTTTACATTGTTTGTTTACATTCTGTTGGTTTCCTTTGTTTACATTGTGCAACAATCGATTTATATCGATTAAAATATCGTTTTCATCGGTAACACGTGCGTTTCTGTTTGTTTACATTGTTGGCCTAACACGTGGCGCCTCCTGGCATTTCCTTTGTTTACTTTGTCCAACAATCGGTTTATATCGATTAAAATATCGTTTTCATCGGTAACACGTGGTGTTTCTTTCTCCAACAATCCAATAACAACAACCTATCTGTTTGTTGGGCTCCAACAATACTGGAATGCGAATCAACAATCGGTTTCTGTTTGTTTACATTGTTTGTTTACATTCTGTTGGTTTCCTTTGTTTACATTGTGCAACAATCGGTTTATATCGATTAAAATATCGTTTTCATCGGTAACACGTGCGTTTCTGTTTGTTTACATTGTTGGCCTAACACGTGGCGCCACCTGGCATTTCCTTTGTTTACTTTGTCCAACAATCGGTTTATATCGATTAAAATATCGTTTTCATCGGTAACACGTGGTGTTTCTTTGTCCAACAATCCAATAACAACAACCTATCTGTTTGTTGGGCTCCAACAATACTGGAATGCGAATCAACAATCGGTTTCTGTTTGTTTACATTGTTTGTTTACATTCTGTTGGTTTCCTTTGTTTACATTGTGCAACAATCGGTTTATATCGATTAAAATATCGTTTTCATCGGTAACACGTGCGTTTCTGTTTGTTTACATTGTTGGCCTAACACGTGGCGCCACCTGGCATTTCCTTTGTTTACTTTGTCCAACAATCGGTTTATATCGATTAAAATATCGTTTTCATCGGTAACACGTGGTGTTTCTTTGTCCAACAATCCAATAACAACAACCTATCTGTTTGTTGGGCTCCAACAATACTGGAATGCGAATCAACAATCGGTTTCTGTTTGTTTACATTGTTTGTTTACATTCTGTTGGTTTCCTTTGTTTACATTGTGCAACAATCGGTTTATATCGATTAAAATATCGTTTTCATCGGTAACACGTGCGTTTCTGTTTGTTTACATTGTTGGCCTAACACGTGGCGCCACCTGGCATTTCCTTTGTTTACTTTGTCCAACAATCGGTTTATATCGATTAAAATATCGTTTTCATCGGTAACACGTGGTGTTTCTTTGTCCAACAATCCAATAACAACAACCTATCTGTTTGTTGGGCTCCAACAATACTGGAATGCGAATCAACAATCGGTTTCTGTTTGTTTACATTGTTTGTTTACATTCTGTTGGTTTCCTTTGTTTACATTGTGCAACAATCGGTTTATATCGATTAAAATATCGTTTTCATCGGTAACACGTGCGTTTCTGTTTGTTTACATTGTTGGCCTAACACGTGGCGCCACCTGGCATTTCCTTTGTTTACTTTGTCCAACAATCGGTTTATATCGATTAAAATATCGTTTTCATCGGTAACACGTGGTGTTTCTTTGTCCAACAATCCAATAACAACAACCTATCTGTTTGTTGGGCTCCAACAATACTGGAATGCGAATCAACAATCGGTTTCTGTTTGTTTACATTGTTTGTTTACATTCTGTTGGTTTCCTTTGTTTACATTGTGCAACAATCGGTTTATATCGATTAAAATATCGTTTTCATCGGTAACACGTGCGTTTCTGTTTGTTTACATTGTTGGCCTAACACGTGGCGCCACCTGGCGTTTCCTTTGTTTACTTTGTCCAACAATCGGTTTATATCGATTAAAATATCGTTTTCATCGGTAACACGTGGTGTTTCTTTGTCCAACAATCCAATAACAACAACCTATCTGTTTGTTGGGCTCCAACAATACTGGAATGCGAATCAACAATCGGTTTCTGTTTGTTTACATTGTTTGTTTACATTCTGTTGGTTTCCTTTGTTTACATTGTGCAACAATCGGTTTATATCGATTAAAATATCGTTTTCATCGGTAACACGTGCGTTTATGTTTGTTTACATTGTTGGCCTAACACGTGGCGCCACCTGGCATTTCCTTTGTTTACTTTGTCCAACAATCGGTTTATATCGATTAAAATATCGTTTTCATCGGTAACACGTGGAGTTTCTTTGTCCAACAATCCAATAACAACAACCTATCTGTTTGTTGGGCTCCAACAATACTGGAATGCGAATCAACAATCGGTTTCTGTTTGTTTACATTTTTTGTTTACATTCTGTTGGTTTCCTTGTTTTACATTGTGCAACAATCGGTTATATCGATTAAAATATCGTTTTCATCGGTAACACGTGCGTTTCTGTTTGTTTACATTGTTGGCCTAACACGTTGCGCCACCTGGCATTTCCTTTGTTTACTTTGTCCAACAATCGGTTTATATCGATTAAAATATCGTTTTCATCGGTAACACGTGGTGTTTCTTTGTCCAACAATCCAATAACAACAACCTATCTGTTTGTTGGGCTCCAACAATACTGGAATGCGAATCAACAATCGGTTTCTGTTTGTTTACATTGTTTGTTTACATTCTGTTGGTTTCCTTTGTTTACATTGTGCAACAATCGGTTTATATCGATTAAAATATCGTTTTCATCGGTAACACGTGCGTTTCTGTTTGTTTACATTGTTGGCCTAACACGTGGCGCCACCTGGCGTTTCCTTTGTTTACTTTGTCCAACAATCGGTTTATATCGATTAAAATATCGTTTTCATCGGTAACACGTGGTGTTTCTTTGTCCAACAATCCAATAACAACAACCTATCTGTTTGTTGGGCTCCAACAATACTGGAATGCGAATCAACAATCGGTTTCTGTTTGTTTACATTGTTTGTTTACATTCTGTTGGTTTCCTTTGTTTACATTGTGCAACAATCGGTTTATATCGATTAAAATATCGTTTTCATCGGTAACACGTGCGTTTATGTTTGTTTACATTGTTGGCCTAACACGTGGCGCCACCTGGCATTTCCTTTGTTTACTTTGTCCAACAATCGGTTTATATCGATTAAAATATCGTTTTCATCGGTAACACGTGGAGTTTCTTTGTCCAACAATCCAATAACAACAACCTATCTGTTTGTTGGGCTCCAACAATACTGGAATGCGAATCAACAATCGGTTTCTGTTTGTTTACATTTTTTGTTTACATTCTGTTGGTTTCCTTGTTTTACATTGTGCAACAATCGGTTATATCGATTAAAATATCGTTTTCATCGGTAACACGTGCGTTTCTGTTTGTTTACATTGTTGGCCTAACACGTTGCGCCACCTGGCATTTCCTTTGTTTACTTTGTCCAACAATCGGTTTATATCGATTAAAATATCGTTTTCATCGGTAACACGTGGTGTTTCTTTGTCCAACAATCCAATAACAACAACCTATCTGTTTGTTGGGCTCCAACAATACTGGAATGCGAATCAACAATCGGTTTCTGTTTGTTTACATTGTTTGTTTACATTCTGTTGGTTTCCTTTGTTTACATTGTGCAACAATCGGTTTATATCGATTAAAATATCGTTTTCATCGGTAACACGTGCGTTTCTGTTTGTTTACATTGTTGGCCTAACACGTGGCGCCACCTGGCATTTCCTTTGTTTACTTTGTCCAACAATCGGTTTATATCGATTAAAATATCGTTTTCATCGGTAACACGTGGTGTTTCTTTGTCCAACAATCCAATAACAACAACCTATCTGTTTGTTGGGCTCCAACAATACTGGAATGCGTAATCAACAATCGGTTTCTGTTTGTTTACATTGTTTGTTTACATTCTGTTGGTTTCCTTTGTTTACATTGTGCAACAATCGGTTTATATCGATTAAAATATCGTTTTCATCGGTAACACGTGCGTTTCTGTTTGTTTACATTGTTGGCCTAACACGTGGCACCACCTGGCATTTCCTTTGTTTACTTTGTCCAACAATCGGTTTATATCGATTAAAATATCGTTTTCATCGGTAACACGTGGTGTTTCTTTGTCCAACAATCCAATAACAACAACCTATCTGTTTGTTGGGCTCCAACAATACTGGAATGCGCAATCAACAATCGGTTTCTGTTTGTTTACGTTGTTTGTTTACATTCTGTTGGTTTCCTTTGTTTACATTGTGCAACAATCGATTTATATCGATTAAAATATCGTTTTCATCGGTAACACGTGCGTTTCTGTTTGTTTACATTGTTGGCCTAACACGTGGCGCCACCTGGCATTTCCTTTGTTTACTTTGACCAACAATCGGTTTATATCGATTAAAATATCGTTTTCATCGGTAACACGTGGTGTTTCTTTGTCCAACAATCCAATAACAAGAACCTATCTGTTTGTTGGTCTCCAACAATACTGGAATGCGAATCAACAATCGGTTTCTGTTTGTTTAGATTGTTTGTTTACATTCTGTTGGTTTCCTTTGTTTACATTGTGCAACAATCGGTTTATATCGATTAAAATATCGTTTTCATCGGTAACACGTGCGTTTCTGTTTGTTTACATTGTTGGCCTAACACGTGGCGCCACCTGGCATTTCCTTTGTTTACTTTGTCCAACAATCGGTTTATATCGATTAAAATATCGTTTTCATCGGTAACACGTGGTGTTTCTTTGTCCAACAATCCAATAACAACAACCTATCTGTTTGTTGGGCTCCAACAATACTGGAATGCGCAATCAACAATCGGTTTCTGTTTGTTTACATTGTTTGTTTACATTCTGTTGGTTTCCTTTGTTTACATTGTGCAACAATCGGTTTATATCGATTAAAATATCGTTTTCATCGGTAACACGTGCGTTTCTGTTTGTTTACATTGTTGGCCTAACACGTGGCACCACCTGGCATTTCCTTTGTTTACTTTGTCCAACAATCGGTTTATATCGATTAAAATATCGTTTTCATCGGTAACACGTGGTGTTTCTTTGTCCAACAATCCAATAACAACAACCTATCTGTTTGTTGGGCTCCAACAATACTGGAATGCGCAATCAACAATCGGTTTCTGTTTGTTTACATTGTTTGTTTACATTCTGTTGGTTTCCTTTGTTTACATTGTGCAACAATCGATTTATATCGATTAAAATATCGTTTTCATCGGTAACACGTGCGTTTCTGTTTGTTTACATTGTTGGCCTAACACGTGGCGCCACCTGGCATTTCCTTTGTTTACTTTGTCCAACAATCGGTTTATATCGATTAAAATATCGTTTTCATCGGTAACACGTGGTGTTTCTTTGTCCAACAATCCAATAACAACAACCTATCTGTTTGTTGGGCTCCAACAATACTGGAATGCGAATCAACAATCGGTTTCTGTTTGTTTACATTGTTTGTTTACATTCTGTTGGTTTCCTTTGTTTACATTGTGCAACAATCGGTTTATATCGATTAAAATATCGTTTTCATCGGTAACACGTGCGTTTCTGTTTGTTTACATTGTTGGCCTAACACGTGGCGCCACCTGGCATTTCCTTTGTTTACTTTGTCCAACAATCGGTTTATATCGATTAAAATATCGTTTTCATCGGTAACACGTGGTGTTTCTTTGTCCAACAATCCAATAACAACAACCTATCTGTTTGTTGGGCTCCAACAATACTGGAATGCGAATCAACAATCGGTTTCTGTTTGTTTACATTGTTTGTTTACATTCTGTTGGTTTCCTTTGTTTACATTGTGCAACAATCGGTTTATATCGATTAAAATATCGTTTTCATCGGTAACACGTGCGTTTCTGTTTGTTTACATTGTTGGCCTAACACGTGGCGCCACCTGGCATTTCCTTTGTTTACTTTGTCCAACAATCGGTTTATATCGATTAAAATATCGTTTTCATCGGTAACACGTGGTGTTTCTTTGTCCAACAATCCAATAACAACAACCTATCTGTTTGTTGGGCTCCAACAATACTGGAATGCGAATCAACAATCGGTTTCTGTTTGTTTACATTGTTTGTTTACATTCTGTTGGTTTCCTTTGTTTACATTGTGCAACAATCGGTTTATATCGATTAAAATATCGTTTTCATCGGTAACACGTGCGTTTCTGTTTGTTTACATTGTTGGCCTAACACGTGGCGCCACCTGGCATTTCCTTTGTTTACTTTGTCCAACAATCGGTTTATATCGATTAAAATATCGTTTTCATCGGTAACACGTGGTGTTTCTTTGTCCAACAATCCAATAACAACAACCTATCTGTTTGTTGGGCTCCAACAATACTGGAATGCGAATCAACAATCGGTTTCTGTTTGTTTACATTGTTTGTTTACATTCTGTTGGTTTCCTTTGTTTACATTGTGCAACAATCGATTTATATCGATTAAAATATCGTTTTCATCGGTAAAACGTGCGTTTCTGTTTGTTTACATTGTTGGCCTAACACGTGGCGCCACCTGGCATTTCCTTTGTTTACTTTGTCCAACAATCGGTTTATATCGATTAAAATATCGTTTTCATCGGTAACACGTGGTGTTTCTTTGTCGAACAATCCAATAACAACAACCTATCTGTTTGTTGGGCTCCAACAATACTGGAATGCGAATCAACAATCGGTTTCTGTTTGTTTACATTGTTTGTTTACATTCTGTTGGTTTCCTTTGTTTACATTGTGCAACAATCGGTTTATATCGATTAAAATATCGTTTTCATCGGTAACACGTGCGTTTCTGTTTGTTTACATTGTTGGCCTAACACGTGGCGCCACCTGGCATTTCCTTTGTTTACTTTGTCCAACAATCGGTTTATATCGATTAAAATATCGTTTTCATCGGTAACACGTGGTGTTTCTTTGTCCAACAATCCAATAACAACAACCTATCTGTTTGTTGGGCTCCAACAATACTGGAATGCGAATCAACAATCGGTTTCTGTTTGTTTACATTGTTTGTTTACATTCTGTTGGTTTCCTTTGTTTACATTGTGCAACAATCGGTTTATATCGATTAAAATATCGTTTTCATCGGTAACACGTGCGTTTCTGTTTGTTTACATTGTTGGCCTAACACGTGGCGCCACCTGGCATTTCCTTTGTTTACTTTGTCCAACAATCGGTTTATATCGATTAAAATATCGTTTTCATCGGTAACACGTGGTGTTTCTTTGTCCAACAATCCAATAACAACAACCTATCTGTTTGTTGGACTCCAACAATACTGGAATGCGAATCAACAATCGGTTTCTGTTTGTTTACATTGTTTGTTTACATTCTGTTGGTTTCCTTTGTTTACATTGTGCAACAATCGGTTTATATCGATTAAAATATCGTTTTCATCGGTAACACGTGCGTTTCTGTTTGTTTACATTGTTGGCCTAACACGTGGCGCCACCTGGCATTTCCTTTGTTTACTTTGTCCAACAATCGGTTTATATCGATTAAAATATCGTTTTCATCGGTAACACGTGGTGTTTCTTTGTCCAACAATCCAATAACAACAACCTATCTGTTTGTTGGGCTCCAACAATACTGGAATGCGAATCAACAATCGGTTTCTGTTTGTTTACATTGTTTGTTTACATTCTGTTGGTTTCCTTTGTTTACATTGTGCAACAATCGGTTTATATCGATTAAAATATCGTTTTCATCGGTAACACGTGCGTTTCTGTTTGTTTACATTGTTGGCCTAACACGTGGCGCCACCTGGCATTTCCTTTGTTTACTTTGTCCAACAATCGGTTTATATCGATTAAAATATCGTTTTCATCGGTAACACGTGGTGTTTCTTTGTCCAACAATCCAATAACAACAACCTATCTGTTTGTTGGGCTCCAACAATACTGGAATGCGAATCAACAATCGGTTTCTGTTTGTTTTACATTGTTTGTTTACATTCTGTTGGTTTCCTTTGTTTACATTGTGCAACAATCGGTTTATATCGATTAAAATATCGTTTTCATCGGTAACACGTGCGTTTCTGTTTGTTTACATTGTTGGCCTAACACGTGGCGCCACCTGGCATTTCCTTTGTTTACTTGGTCCAACAATCGGTTTATATCGATTAAAATATCGTTTTCATCGGTAACACGTGGTGCTTCTTTGTCCAACAATCCAATAACAACAACCTATCTGTTTGTTGGGCTCCAACAATACTGGAATGCGAATCAACAATCGGTTTCTGTTTGTTTACATTGTTTGTTTACATTCTGTTGGTTTCCTTTGTTTACATTGTGCAACAATCGGTTTATATCGATTAAAATATCGTTTTCATCGGTAACACGTGCGTTTCTGTTTGTTTACATTGTTGGCCTAACACGTGGCGCCACCTGGCATTTCCTTTGTTTACTTTGTCCAACAATCGGTTTATATCGATTAAAATATCGTTTTCATCGGTAACACGTGGTGTTTCTTTGTCCAACAATCCAATAACAACAACCTATCTGTTTGTTGGGCTCCAACAATACTGGAATGCGAATCAACAATCGGTTTCTGTTTGTTTACATTGTTTGTTTACATTCTGTTGGTTTCCTTTGTTTACATTGTGCAACAATCGGTTTATATCGATTAAAATATCGTTTTCATCGGTAACACGTGCGTTTCTGTTTGTTTACATTGTTGGCCTAACACGTGGCGCCACCTGGCATTTCCTTTGTTTACTTTGTCCAACAATCGGTTTATATCGATTAAAATATCGTTTTCATCGGTAACACGTGGTGTTTCTTTGTCCAACAATCCAATAACAACAACCTATCTGTTTGTTGGGCTCCAACAATACTGGAATGCGAATCAACAATCGGTTTCTGTTTGTTTACATTGTTTGTTTACATTCTGTTGGTTTCCTTTGTTTACATTGTGCAACAATCGGTTTATATCGATTAAAATATCGTTTTCATCGGTAACACGTGCGTTTCTGTTTGTTTACATTGTTGGCCTAACACGTGGCGCCACCTGGCATTTCCTTTGTTTACTTTGTCCAACAATCGGTTTATATCGATTAAAATATCGTTTTCATCGGTAACACGTGGTGTTTCTTTGTCCAACAATCCAATAACAACAACCTATCTGTTTGTTGGGCTCCAACAATACTGGAATGCGAATCAACAATCGGTTTCTGTTTGTTTACATTGTTTGTTTACATTCTGTTGGTTTCCTTTGTTTACATTGTGCAACAATCGGTTTATATCGATTAAAATATCGTTTTCATCGGTAACACGTGCGTTTCTGTTTGTTTACATTGTTGGCCTAACACGTGGCGCCACCTGGCATTTCCTTTGTTTACTTTGTCCAACAATCGGTTTATATCGATTAAAGTATCGTTTTCATCGGTAACACGTGGTGTTTCTTTGTCCAACAATCCAATAACAACAACCTATCTGTTTGTTGGGCTCCAACAATACTGGAATGCGAATCAACAATCGGTTTCTGTTTGTTTACATTGTTTGTTTACATTCTGTTGGTTTCCTTTGTTTACATTGTGCAACAATCGGTTTATATCGATTAAAATATCGTTTTCATCGGTAACACGTGCGTTTCTGTTTGTTTACATTGTTGGCCTAACACGTGGCGCCACCTGGCATTTCCTTTGTTTACTTTGTCCAACAATCGGTTTATATCGATTAAAATATCGTTTTCATCGGTAACACGTGGTGTTTCTTTGTCCAACAATCCAATAACAACAACCTATCTGTTTGTTGGGCTCCAACAATACTGGAATGCGAATCAACAATCGGTTTCTGTTTGTTTACATTGTTTGTTTACATTCTGTTGGTTTCCTTTGTTTACATTGTGCAACAATCGATTTATATCGATTAAAATATCGTTTTCATCGGTAAAACGTGCGTTTCTGTTTGTTTACATTGTTGGCCTAACACGTGGCGCCACCTGGCATTTCCTTTGTTTACTTTGTCCAACAATCGGTTTATATCGATTAAAATATCGTTTTCATCGGTAACACGTGGTGTTTCTTTGTCGAACAATCCAATAACAACAACCTATCTGTTTGTTGGGCTCCAACAATACTGGAATGCGAATCAACAATCGGTTTCTGTTTGTTTACATTGTTTGTTTACATTCTGTTGGTTTCCTTTGTTTACATTGTGCAACAATCGGTTTATATCGATTAAAATATCGTTTTCATCGGTAACACGTGCGTTTCTGTTTGTTTACATTGTTGGCCTAACACGTGGCGCCACCTGGCATTTCCTTTGTTTACTTTGTCCAACAATCGGTTTATATCGATTAAAATATCGTTTTCATCGGTAACACGTGGTGTTTCTTTGTCCAACAATCCAATAACAACAACCTATCTGTTTGTTGGGCTCCAACAATACTGGAATGCGAATCAACAATCGGTTTCTGTTTGTTTACATTGTTTGTTTACATTCTGTTGGTTTCCTTTGTTTACATTGTGCAACAATCGGTTTATATCGATTAAAATATCGTTTTCATCGGTAACACGTGCGTTTCTGTTTGTTTACATTGTTGGCCTAACACGTGGCGCCACCTGGCATTTCCTTTGTTTACTTTGTCCAACAATCGGTTTATATCGATTAAAATATCGTTTTCATCGGTAACACGTGGTGTTTCTTTGTCCAACAATCCAATAACAACAACCTATCTGTTTGTTGGACTCCAACAATACTGGAATGCGAATCAACAATCGGTTTCTGTTTGTTTACATTGTTTGTTTACATTCTGTTGGTTTCCTTTGTTTACATTGTGCAACAATCGGTTTATATCGATTAAAATATCGTTTTCATCGGTAACACGTGCGTTTCTGTTTGTTTACATTGTTGGCCTAACACGTGGCGCCACCTGGCATTTCCTTTGTTTACTTTGTCCAACAATCGGTTTATATCGATTAAAATATCGTTTTCATCGGTAACACGTGGTGTTTCTTTGTCCAACAATCCAATAACAACAACCTATCTGTTTGTTGGGCTCCAACAATACTGGAATGCGAATCAACAATCGGTTTCTGTTTGTTTACATTGTTTGTTTACATTCTGTTGGTTTCCTTTGTTTACATTGTGCAACAATCGGTTTATATCGATTAAAATATCGTTTTCATCGGTAACACGTGCGTTTCTGTTTGTTTACATTGTTGGCCTAACACGTGGCGCCACCTGGCATTTCCTTTGTTTACTTTGTCCAACAATCGGTTTATATCGATTAAAATATCGTTTTCATCGGTAACACGTGGTGTTTCTTTGTCCAACAATCCAATAACAACAACCTATCTGTTTGTTGGGCTCCAACAATACTGGAATGCGAATCAACAATCGGTTTCTGTTTTTTTACATTGTTTGTTTACATTCTGTTGGTTTCCTTTGTTTACATTGTGCAACAATCGGTTTATATCGATTAAAATATCGTTTTCATCGGTAACACGTGCGTTTCTGTTTGTTTACATTGTTGGCCTAACACGTGGCGCCACCTGGCATTTCCTTTGTTTACTTGGTCCAACAATCGGTTTATATCGATTAAAATATCGTTTTCATCGGTAACACGTGGTGCTTCTTTGTCCAACAATCCAATAACAACAACCTATCTGTTTGTTGGGCTCCAACAATACTGGAATGCGAATCAACAATCGGTTTCTGTTTGTTTACATTGTTTGTTTACATTCTGTTGGTTTCCTTTGTTTACATTGTGCAACAATCGGTTTATATCGATTAAAATATCGTTTTCATCGGTAACACGTGCGTTTCTGTTTGTTTACATTGTTGGCCTAACACGTGGCGCCACCTGGCATTTCCTTTGTTTACTTTGTCCAACAATCGGTTTATATCGATTAAAATATCGTTTTCATCGGTAACACGTGGTGTTTCTTTGTCCAACAATCCAATAACAACAACCTATCTGTTTGTTGGGCTCCAACAATACTGGAATGCGAATCAACAATCGGTTTCTGTTTGTTTACATTGTTTGTTTACATTCTGTTGGTTTCCTTTGTTTACATTGTGCAACAATCGGTTTATATCGATTAAAATATCGTTTTCATCGGTAACACGTGCGTTTCTGTTTGTTTACATTGTTGGCCTAACACGTGGCGCCACCTGGCATTTCCTTTGTTTACTTTGTCCAACAATCGGTTTATATCGATTAAAATATCGTTTTCATCGGTAACACGTGGTGTTTCTTTGTCCAACAATCCAATAACAACAACCTATCTGTTTGTTGGGCTCCAACAATACTGGAATGCGAATCAACAATCGGTTTCTGTTTGTTTACATTGTTTGTTTACATTCTGTTGGTTTCCTTTGTTTACATTGTGCAACAATCGGTTTATATCGATTAAAATATCGTTTTCATCGGTAACACGTGCGTTTCTGTTTGTTTACATTGTTGGCCTAACACGTGGCGCCACCTGGCATTTCCTTTGTTTACTTTGTCCAACAATCGGTTTATATCGATTAAAATATCGTTTTCATCGGTAACACGTGGTGTTTCTTTGTCCAACAATCCAATAACAACAACCTATCTGTTTGTTGGGCTCCAACAATACTGGAATGCGAATCAACAATCGGTTTCTGTTTTTTTACATTGTTTGTTTACATTCTGTTGGTTTCCTTTGTTTACATTGTGCAACAATCGGTTTATATCGATTAAAATATCGTTTTCATCGGTAACACGTGCGTTTCTGTTTGTTTACATTGTTGGCCTAACACGTGGCGCCACCTGGCATTTCCTTTGTTTACTTGGTCCAACAATCGGTTTATATCGATTAAAATATCGTTTTCATCGGTAACACGTGGTGCTTCTTTGTCCAACAATCCAATAACAACAACCTATCTGTTTGTTGGGCTCCAACAATACTGGAATGCGAATCAACAATCGGTTTCTGTTTGTTTACATTGTTTGTTTACATTCTGTTGGTTTTCCTTTGTTTACATTGTGCAACAATCGGTTTATATCGATTAAAATATCGTTTTCATCGGTAACACGTGCGTTTCTGTTTGTTTACATTGTTGGCCTAACACGTGGCGCCACCTGGCATTTCCTTTGTTTACTTTGTCCAACAATCGGTTTATATCGATTAAAATATCGTTTTCATCGGTAACACGTGTGTTTCTTTGTCCAACAATCCAATAACAACAACCTATCTGTTTGTTGGGCTCCAACAATACTGGAATGCGAATCAACAATCGGTTTCTGTTTGTTTACATTGTTTGTTTACATTCTGTTGGTTTCCTTTGTTTACATTGTGCAACAATCGGTTTATATCGATTAAAATATCGTTTTCATCGGTAACACGTGCGTTTCTGTTTGTTTACATTGTTGGCCTAACACGTGGCGCCACCTGGCATTTCCTTTGTTTACTTTGTCCAACAATCGGTTTATATCGATTAAAATATCGTTTTCATCGGTAACACGTGGTGTTTCTTTGTCCAACAATCCAATAACAACAACCTATCTGTTTGTTGGGCTCCAACAATACTGGAATGCGAATCAACAATCGGTTTCTGTTTGTTTACATTGTTTGTTTACATTCTGTTGGTTTCCTTTGTTTACATTGTGCAACAATCGGTTTATATCGATTAAAATATCGTTTTCATCGGTAACACGTGCGTTTCTGTTTGTTTACATTGTTGACCTAACACGTGGCGCCACCTGGCATTTCCTTTGTTTACTTTGTCCAACAATCGGTTTATATCGATTAAAATATCGTTTTCATCGGTAACACGTGGTGTTTCTTTGTCCAACAATCCAATAACAACAACCTATCTGTTTGTTGGGCTCCAACAATACTGGAATGCGAATCAACAATCGGTTTCTGTTTGTTTACATTGTTTGTTTACATTCTGTTGGTTTCCTTTGTTTACATTGTGCAACAATCGGTTTATATCGATTAAAATATCGTTTTCATCGGTAACACGTGCGTTTCTGTTTGTTTACATTGTTGGCCTAACACGTGGCGCCACCTGGCATTTCCTTTGTTTACTTTGTCCAACAATCGGTTTATATCGATTAAAATATCGTTTTCATCGGTAACACGTGGTGTTTCTTTGTCCAGCAATCCAATAACAACAACCTATCTGTTTGTTGGGCTCCAACAATACTGGAATGCGCAATCAACAATCGGTTTCTGTTTGTTTACATTGTTTGTTTACATTCTGTTGGTTTCCTTTGTTTACATTGTGCAACAATCGGTTTATATCGATTAAAATATCGTTTTCATCGGTAACACGTGCGTTTCTGTTTGTTTACATTGTTGGCCTAACACGTGGCGCCACCTGGCATTTCCTTTGTTTACTTTGTCCAACAATCGGTTTATATCGATTAAAATATCGTTTTCATCGGTAACACGTGGTGTTTCTTTGTCCAACAATCCAATAACAACAACCTATCTGTTTGTTGGGCTCCAACAATACTGGAATGCGCAATCAACAATCGGTTTCTGTTTGTTTACATTGTTTGTTTACATTCTGTTGGTTTCCTTTGTTTACATTGTGCAACAATCGATTTATATCGATTAAAATATCGTTTTCATCGGTAAAACGTGGGTTTCTGTTTGTTTACATTGTTGGCCTAACACGTGGCGCCACCTGGCATTTCCTTTGTTTACTTTGTCCAACAATCGGTTTATATCGATTAAAATATCGTTTTCATCGGTAACACGTGGTGTTTCTTTGTCGAACAATCCAATAACAACAACCTATCTGTTTGTTGGGCTCCAACAATACTGGAATGCGAATCAACAATCGGTTTCTGTTTGTTTACATTGTTTGTTTACATTCTGTTGGTTTCCTTTGTTTACATTGTGCAACAATCGATTTATATCGATTAAAATATCGTTTTCATCGGTAAAACGTGCGTTTCTGTTTGTTTACATTGTTGGCCTAACACGTGGCGCCACCTGGCATTTCCTTTGTTTACTTTGTCCAACAATCGGTTTATATCGATTAAAATATCGTTTTCATCGGTAACACGTGGTGTTTCTTTGTCGAACAATCCAATAACAACAACCTATCTGTTTGTTGGGCTCCAACAATACTGGAATGCGAATCAACAATCGGTTTCTGTTTGTTTACATTGTTTGTTTACATTCTGTTGGTTTCCTTTGTTTACATTGTGCAACAATCGGTTTATATCGATTAAAATATCGTTTTCATCGGTAACACGTGCGTTTCTGTTTGTTTACATTGTTGGCCTAACACGTGGCG
This sequence comes from Maratus speciosus, assembly GCA_963932465.1. Lineage (NCBI taxonomy): Eukaryota > Metazoa > Arthropoda > Arachnida > Araneae > Salticidae > Maratus > Maratus speciosus. The sequence continues at coordinate 177,507 of CAWVRF010000615.1, forward strand.
CCACCTGGCATTTCCTTTGTTTACTTTGTCCAACAATCGGTTTATATCGATTAAAATATCGTTTTCATCGGTAACACGTGGTGTTTCTTTGTCCAACAATCCAATAACAACAACCTATCTGTTTGTTGGGCTCCAACAATACTGGAATGCGAATCAACAATCGGTTTCTGTTTGTTTACATTGTTTGTTTACATTCTGTTGGTTTCCTTTGTTTACATTGTGCAACAATCGGTTTATATCGATTAAAATATCGTTTTCATCGGTAACACGTGCGTTTCTGTTTGTTTACATTGTTGGCCTAACACGTGGCGCCACCTGGCATTTCCTTTGTTTACTTTGTCCAACAATCGGTTTATATCGATTAAAATATCGTTTTCATCGGTAACACGTGGTGTTTCTTTGTCCAACAATCCAATAACAACAACCTATCTGTTTGTTGGACTCCAACAATACTGGAATGCGAATCAACAATCGGTTTCTGTTTGTTTACATTGTTTGTTTACATTCTGTTGGTTTCCTTTGTTTACATTGTGCAACAATCGGTTTATATCGATTAAAATATCGTTTTCATCGGTAACACGTGCGTTTCTGTTTGTTTACATTGTTGGCCTAACACGTGGCGCCACCTGGCATTTCCTTTGTTTACTTTGTCCAACAATCGGTTTATATCGATTAAAATATCGTTTTCATCGGTAACACGTGGTGTTTCTTTGTCCAACAATCCAATAACAACAACCTATCTCTTTGTTGGGCTCCAACAATACTGGAATGCGAATCAACAATCGGTTTCTGTTTGTTTACATTGTTTGTTTACATTCTGTTGGTTTCCTTTGTTTACATTGTGCAACAATCGGTTTATATCGATTAAAATATCGTTTTCATCGGTAACACGTGCGTTTCTGTTTGTTTACATTGTTGGCCTAACACGTGGCGCCACCTGGCATTTCCTTTGTTTACTTTGTCCAACAATCGGTTTATATCGATTAAAATATCGTTTTCATCGGTAACACGTGGTGTTTCTTTGTCCAACAATCCAATAACAACAACCTATCTGTTTGTTGGGCTCCAACAATACTGGAATGCGAATCAACAATCGGTTTCTGTTTTTTTACATTGTTTGTTTACATTCTGTTGGTTTCCTTTGTTTACATTGTGCAACAATCGGTTTATATCGATTAAAATATCGTTTTCATCGGTAACACGTGCGTTTCTGTTTGTTTACATTGTTGGCCTAACACGTGGCGCCACCTGGCATTTCCTTTGTTTACTTTGTCCAACAATCGGTTTATATCGATTAAAATATCGTTTTCATCGGTAACACGTGGTGCTTCTTTGTCCAACAATCCAATAACAACAACCTATCTGTTTGTTGGGCTCCAACAATACTGGAATGCGAATCAACAATCGGTTTCTGTTTGTTTACATTGTTTGTTTACATTCTGTTGGTTTCCTTTGTTTACATTGTGCAACAATCGGTTTATATCGATTAAAATATCGTTTTCATCGGTAACACGTGCGTTTCTGTTTGTTTACATTGTTGGCCTAACACGTGGCGCCACCTGGCATTTCCTTTGTTTACTTTGTCCAACAATCGGTTTATATCGATTAAAATATCGTTTTCATCGGTAACACGTGGTGTTTCTTTGTCCAACAATCCAATAACAACAACCTATCTGTTTGTTGGGCTCCAACAATACTGGAATGCGAATCAACAATCGGTTTCTGTTTGTTTACATTGTTTGTTTACATTCTGTTGGTTTCCTTTGTTTACATTGTGCAACAATCGGTTTATATCGATTAAAATATCGTTTTCATCGGTAACACGTGCGTTTCTGTTTGTTTACATTGTTGGCCTAACACGTGGCGCCACCTGGCATTTCCTTTGTTTACTTTGTCCAACAATCGGTTTATATCGATTAAAATATCGTTTTCATCGGTAACACGTGGTGTTTCTTTGTCCAACAATCCAATAACAACAACCTATCTGTTTGTTGGACTCCAACAATACTGGAATGCGAATCAACAATCGGTTTCTGTTTGTTTACATTGTTTGTTTACATTCTGTTGGTTTCCTTTGTTTACATTGTGCAACAATCGGTTTATATCGATTAAAATATCGTTTTCATCGGTAACACGTGCGTTTCTGTTTGTTTACATTGTTGGCCTAACACGTGGCGCCACCTGGCATTTCCTTTGTTTACTTTGTCCAACAATCGGTTTATATCGATTAAAATATCGTTTTCATCGGTAACACGTGGTGTTTCTTTGTCCAACAATCCAATAACAACAACCTATCTCTTTGTTGGGCTCCAACAATACTGGAATGCGAATCAACAATCGGTTTCTGTTTGTTTACATTGTTTGTTTACATTCTGTTGGTTTCCTTTGTTTACATTGTGCAACAATCGGTTTATATCGATTAAAATATCGTTTTCATCGGTAACACGTGCGTTTCTGTTTGTTTACATTGTTGGCCTAACACGTGGCGCCACCTGGCATTTCCTTTGTTTACTTTGTCCAACAATCGGTTTATATCGATTAAAATATCGTTTTCATCGGTAACACGTGGTGTTTCTTTGTCCAACAATCCAATAACAACAACCTATCTGTTTGTTGGGCTCCAACAATACTGGAATGCGAATCAACAATCGGTTTCTGTTTTTTTACATTGTTTGTTTACATTCTGTTGGTTTCCTTTGTTTACATTGTGCAACAATCGGTTTATATCGATTAAAATATCGTTTTCATCGGTAACACGTGCGTTTCTGTTTGTTTACATTGTTGGCCTAACACGTGGCGCCACCTGGCATTTCCTTTGTTTACTTTGTCCAACAATCGGTTTATATCGATTAAAATATCGTTTTCATCGGTAACACGTGGTGCTTCTTTGTCCAACAATCCAATAACAACAACCTATCTGTTTGTTGGGCTCCAACAATACTGGAATGCGAATCAACAATCGGTTTCTGTTTGTTTACATTGTTTGTTTACATTCTGTTGGTTTCCTTTGTTTACATTGTGCAACAATCGGTTTATATCGATTAAAATATCGTTTTCATCGGTAACACGTGCGTTTCTGTTTGTTTACATTGTTGGCCTAACACGTGGCGCCACCTGGCATTTCCTTTGTTTACTTTGTCCAACAATCGGTTTATATCGATTAAAATATCGTTTTCATCGGTAACACGTGGTGTTTCTTTGTCCAACAATCCAATAACAACAACCTATCTGTTTGTTGGGCTCCAACAATACTGGAATGCGAATCAACAATCGGTTTCTGTTTGTTTACATTGTTTGTTTACATTCTGTTGGTTTCCTTTGTTTACATTGTGCAACAATCGGTTTATATCGATTAAAATATCGTTTTCATCGGTAACACGTGCGTTTCTGTTTGTTTACATTGTTGGCCTAACACGTGGCGCCACCTGGCATTTCCTTTGTTTACTTTGTCCAACAATCGGTTTATATCGATTAAAATATCGTTTTCATCGGTAACACGTGGTGTTTCTTTGTCCAACAATCCAATAACAACAACCTATCTGTTTGTTGGGCTCCAACAATACTGGAATGCGAATCAACAATCGGTTTCTGTTTGTTTACATTGTTTGTTTACATTCTGTTGGTTTCCTTTGTTTACATTGTGCAACAATCGGTTTATATCGATTAAAATATCGTTTTCATCGGTAACACGTGCGTTTCTGTTTGTTTACATTGTTGACCTAACACGTGGCGCCACCTGGCATTTCCTTTGTTTACTTTGTCCAACAATCGGTTTATATCGATTAAAATATCGTTTTCATCGGTAACACGTGGTGTTTCTTTGTCCAACAATCCAATAACAACAACCTATCTGTTTGTTGGGCTCCAACAATACTGGAATGCGAATCAACAATCGGTTTCTGTTTGTTTACATTGTTTGTTTACATTCTGTTGGTTTCCTTTGTTTACATTGTGCAACAATCGGTTTATATCGATTAAAATATCGTTTTCATCGGTAACACGTGCGTTTCTGTTTGTTTACATTGTTGGCCTAACACGTGGCGCCACCTGGCATTTCCTTTGTTTACTTTGTCCAACAATCGGTTTATATCGATTAAAATATCGTTTTCATCGGTAACACGTGGTGTTTCTTTGTCCAGCAATCCAATAACAACAACCTATCTGTTTGTTGGGCTCCAACAATACTGGAATGCGCAATCAACAATCGGTTTCTGTTTGTTTACATTGTTTGTTTACATTCTGTTGGTTTCCTTTGTTTACATTGTGCAACAATCGGTTTATATCGATTAAAATATCGTTTTCATCGGTAACACGTGCGTTTCTGTTTGTTTACATTGTTGGCCTAACACGTGGCGCCACCTGGCATTTCCTTTGTTTACTTTGTCCAACAATCGGTTTATATCGATTAATATATCGTTTTCATCGGTAACACGTGGTGTTTCTTTGTCCAACAATCCAATAACAACAACCTATCTGTTTGTTGGGCTCCAACAATACTGGAATGCGCAATCAACAATCGGTTTCTGTTTGTTTACATTGTTTGTTTACATTCTGTTGGTTTCCTTTGTTTACATTGTGCAACAATCGATTTATATCGATTAAAATATCGTTTTCATCGGTAAAACGTGGGTTTCTGTTTGTTTACATTGTTGGCCTAACACGTGGCGCCACCTGGCATTTCCTTTGTTTACTTTGTCCAACAATCGGTTTATATCGATTAAAATATCGTTTTCATCGGTAACACGTGGTGTTTCTTTGTCGAACAATCCAATAACAACAACCTATCTGTTTGTTGGGCTCCAACAATACTGGAATGCGAATCAACAATCGGTTTCTGTTTGTTTACATTGTTTGTTTACATTCTGTTGGTTTCCTTTGTTTACATTGTGCAACAATCGGTTTATATCGATTAAAATATCGTTTTCATCGGTAACACGTGCGTTTCTGTTTGTTTACATTGTTGGCCTAAGACGTGGCGCCACCTGGCATTTCCTTTGTTTAGTTTGTCCAACAATCGGTTTATATCGATTAAAATATCGTTTTCATCGGTAACACGTGGTGTTTCTTTGTCCAACAATCCAATAACAACAACCTATCTGTTTGTTGGTCTCCAACAATACTGGAATGCGAATCAACAATCGGTTTCTGTTTGTTTACATTGTTTGTTTACATTCTGTTGGTTTCCTTTGTTTACATTGTGCAACAATCGGTTTATATCGATTAAAATATCGTTTTCATCGGTAACACGTGCGTTTCTGTTTGTTTACATTGTTGGCCTAACACGTGGCGCCACCTGGCATTTCCTTTGTTTACTTTGTCCAACAATCGGTTTATATCGATTAAAATATCGTTTTCATCGGTAACACGTGGTGTTTCTTTGTCCAACAATCCAATAACAACAACCTATCTGTTTGTTGGACTCCAACAATACTGGAATGCGAATCAACAATCGGTTTCTGTTTGTTTACATTGTTTGTTTACATTCTGTTGGTTTCCTTTGTTTACATTGTGCAACAATCGGTTTATATCGATTAAAATATCGTTTTCATCGGTAACACGTGCGTTTCTGTTTGTTTACATTGTTGGCCTAACACGTGGCGCCACCTGGCATTTCCTTTGTTTACTTTGTCCAACAATCGGTTTATATCGATTAAAATATCGTTTTCATCGGTAACACGTGGTGTTTCTTTGTCCAACAATCCAATAACAACAACCTATCTGTTTGTTGGGCTCCAACAATACTGGAATGCGAATCAACAATCGGTTTCTGTTTGTTTACATTGTTTGTTTACATTCTGTTGGTTTCCTTTGTTTACATTGTGCAACAATCGGTTTATATCGATTAAAATATCGTTTTCATCGGTAACACGTGCGTTTCTGTTTGTTTACATTGTTGGCCTAACACGTGGCGCCACCTGGCATTTCCTTTGTTTACTTTGTCCAACAATCGGTTTATATCGATTAAAATATCGTTTTCATCGGTAACACGTGGTGTTTCTTTGTCCAACAATCCAATAACAACAACCTATCTGTTTGTTGGGCTCCAACAATACTGGAATGCGAATCAACAATCGGTTTCTGTTTGTTTACATTGTTTGTTTACATTCTGTTGGTTTCCTTTGTTTACATTGTGCAACAATCGGTTTATATCGATTAAAATATCGTTTTCATCGGTAACACGTGCGTTTCTGTTTGTTTACATTGTTGGCCTAACACGTGGCGCCACCTGGCATTTCCTTTGTTTACTTTGTCCAACAATCGGTTTATATCGATTAAAATATCGTTTTCATCGGTAAAACGTGGTGTTTCTTTGTCCAACAATCCAATAACAACAACCTATCTGTTTGTTGGGCTCCAACAATACTGGAATGCGAATCAAAAATCGGTTTCTGTTTGTTTACATTGTTTGTTTACATTCTGTTGGTTTCCTTTGTTTACATTGTGCAACAATCGGTTTATATCGATTAAAATATCGTTTTCATCGGTAACACGTGCGTTTCTGTTTGTTTACATTGTTGGCCTAACACGTGGCGCCACCTGGCATTTCCTTTGTTTACTTTGTCCAACAATCGGTTTATATCTATTAAAATATCGTTTTCATCGGTAACACGTGGTGTTTCTTTGTCCAACAATCCAATAACAACAACCTATCTGTTTGTTGGGCTCCAACAATACTGGAATGCGAATCAACAATCGGTTTCTGTTTGTTTACATTGTTTGTTTACATTCTGTTGGTTTCCTTTGTTTACATTGTGCAACAATCGGTTTATATCGATTAAAATATCGTTTTCATCGGTAACACGTGCGTTTATGTTTGTTTACATTGTTGGCCTAACACGTGGCGCCACCTGGCATTTCCTTTGTTTACTTTGTCCAACAATCGGTTTATATCGATTAAAATATCGTTTTCATCGGTAACACGTGGTGTTTCTTTGTCCAACAATCCAATAACAACAACCTATCTGTTTGTTGGGCTCCAACAATACTGGAATGCGAATCAACAATCGGTTTCTGTTTGTTTACATTGTTTGTTTACATTCTGTTGGTTTCCTTTGTTTACATTGTGCAACAATCGGTTTATATCGATTAAAATATCGTTTTCATCGGTAACACGTGCGTTTCTGTTTGTTTACATTGTTGGCCTAACACGTGGCGCCACCTGGCATTTCCTTTGTTTACTTTGTCCAACAATCGGTTTATATCGATTAAAATATCGTTTTCATCGGTAACACGTGGTGTTTCTTTGTCCAACAATCCAATAACAAC
>CAWVRF010000616.1:0-48721 GCA_963932465.1 Maratus speciosus
CTCTGTATTTTTTTTTACATTTCGGATATCTCTTTTCATCTTTTTGTCCCCTCCCAAATTAACTACTAGTAAAAGGAGATGCTTACTCCCCTCTAGTTTGTACTTGTAGGGCTAGTGATTCTCCTATAGCAATTTCACAGTTCATCCACCAAATACTTTTTTAATTATATGGTCAGATTTTGTGATACATTTAAATTTTAGATTTCAAAAACAGTGAAGCATTATAACCAATGTGAAATGTTTTAGATGCTTTAATTTATACATATTACAAATAGACATCTTTCTTATTCCTTCTATTTGAATTCTTTAGCCTTCATTTACTTTTGATGTTGCAACTATTTGTATCATTATTTTCAGATTATGAGAATTATTCTGTAGAGTGCTTTTCTTTTGCCTTGTTATTTAAAAGGAGATGCTTACCCCCCTCTGGCTTGTGCTTGTAGGGCCAGTGATTCTCCTATAACAATTTCAAAATTCATCCACTGAATTGTTTTTTAATTATTCAGTCAGTTTTTATGATACATTTAAATTACAGATGCATGTTATTTTTAAAAAATGTAAAAAATAATCAATCTATAAAATGTCATAGATATGTTATACAGTAGAAGTAGATCTATATAACGCAAACTTAAAAACGCGAGGTTGCGTGTTATACAGAATTTTGTATTATATAGATCGCATTTCACAAATCATTAAATTTCTAAATGTGACTAAATATGTCTAAAATATATTAATATAAAGTAGAGGATCTTTATATCGCATTCCTTGGGATCGGGAATCGTATAGATTAATTTTTTGCGTAATGTTGATCATTTTACATATTAAGTTTTCTAAGTATGCTTGGAACAAACCATTCATTATAATAGTCACTTTCAAAAACTTTTATTGTAATATTAGCAATCAATATTTTCATTAAAACACTCTGAATTCAAGTCAACTAATGTATCAAGTTTAGTCCTCTAGAGAGAAGCAATTTTCTACAATGTGGAAATGCAGGTGCTTCTTTACTGCAAAATTCATTGTTTACGTTTGAAAAGTTGTGTGTTATATAGACAGACCTGCCAACTGCTACGAAAAAATCGTAGTTGCTACGATTTGGGCCTATAAACTATGATGCTACGAAAATCTGTCTTAAACTACGATTTTTTTTGCAAAAAGCACAAACGCATTTTTTGTTTCTAGTTGCGATTTTTATCCCGCACAGCATATTTTTCAGGAGTGATTCTGTTGCGAAATTTCTAAAATTTCAAAGTATTCATTTCCGAGTTTTAAAAAATTGGCCACTAGAGAGTCCGAGAATTCGGACATAAAAAAAAAAAATCATGGAAAAAAAAAAAAAAAAAATCTGGGCTGCAAAACAAACTTCTTAACATAAAACACTCTCTTTATCTATATTACCCACGAGTGAATCGTGTTTCCGTAAATATTTAAACAGGAATTTGCTTCCTTAGAAACAAGGTGCCATTTTAAGAATTTCTGGAATGGAGGGGGGATAGGGGGCTCTTTGAGGGGCAAGGTTTGAAATAGTGTGCAAAGTATTTTGTGATAAACTACTGCGAATTTCGACAAATGACCGTATAAAAAAATCAATTTCGTCAATTGGTCGCAGAAAAAAATCAATTTCGTAAAAGGATCGTGGTAAAAAACACAGTCCCCCCCCCCGGAAGATTTGAGATTTTGTGTTTTCAATGGTGTGAATTTTGTCAATATCACGAAAGAAAACACGAATTTCATCAAAAGATCAGTAAGAAAATGCAAATTTCATCGAAAGATCAGTAAGAAAACTCAAATTTTCACCGAAAGATCACAGAAAGAAAACACTATTTTCGTCAAAAGGATCACTGAAAGAAACGCAAAATTCGACAAAGGATCGTGGTAAAAAATTCGAATTTCGTCAAAAGTTCATGGTAAAAATGTGCGGATTTCAACAAAGAATCGTGATAGAAAAATGTGAATTACGATTCGGAAAAATTGTAAATATCCTGAAATGATGGCAGGAAAAAAATCCCGAATTTCGTCAAAATTTACTGCACTGGGCTAAAAATTTGGAACCAGGCTCCTTTTACAAATGTAAATAAATAATAATAATAAAAAAAATTAAATAATTAAAAAAAAAAACGCTGCAAAACGAAAAGAAATTCTAAAAATTGTATAAAAATTTTCAAAGGAAAAAAGTTACTATATTGAGTTGAAAGATTGAAACCTTATTCCTTTTTACGAATGTCAAAAGATGGCTGTGTAACATGAAAAACAAACCAACCAACCAACCTCCAGATTAATTTAAATTTTGTGTGCTACGATTTCTCACTTTCAAAGGTTGGCAGGTCTGTATAAATAATTGGACTAAATAAAATTACATTATATAAAGATCTTCTACTGTATGCCTTAATATCCCTTTAATACACCCCTCCCAATCACGTGCCCCCCCCCACCCCCCCACCCCCCCAAAAAAAATAAAAATAAAAAAATAATTCTACCCTACATGTCAACAATACCAACTATTTTATCTCCAACTATTTTTTTCACCACATCAGAAAGGTGTGTTAATTCTAAACATGTAATCCCAGGGGTGATTGTGTTCCGAATTTCCCCAAAAATTAAGCATTCGGTTCAGAAAATTAAAAAAAAAAATCGGACATTACTCTGAAAATTCAGACACAAAAAAGTTGCTAATTTCGACAAATGGTCTCAGAAAAAAATAATTTCGTTAATTGTTTGCAGGAAAAATCGCCAGTTTCGTCATACTACTGCTAATAGGATGAATTACATCAAAAGATCGTTATCGCCAGTTTCGTCATACTATTGCTAATAGGACAAAAGATCGCTAAGGAACGTGAATTACAATAAAGAATCTCAAAAAGAAGCAATTTTTTGTCAAAGAATTGCAAAAAAAAAAACGCGAATGTCAGCAAAAGATTGCAGTGGAAAAAGGGAATTATGTCATATCTAAAAAAGCGCAGTCAAAGGATCGCTGAAAAAACACGAATTGTGTCAAAAAATCTTTGAAAAAACTCATTATGTCAAAGAATTACCAAAAAAAAAAAATGCAAATTGTGTCAAAAGATAGCAGAAAAAATGCAAATTTTGTCAAAGGGTCGCAGACAAAATGCCAATTTCGGCAAAGAATCACGGGGAAAAAAAAACCACTCCTTTCAACAAAGAATCTTTCTATATATATAAAAAAAGTAACAACTTTGAAATGGACCAATGAAAATCTGCATAGATACACCGAAACCCGAAACACATCTGATTGATCAGAGCTTTCTGTTTTTTCTTAGTGGAAATTGTGCTTGGCGCAAACCATGAAAGTAGAGAATTTAGATAGGGTGGGCGGGGAAAGGGAAGAATCTTCTGATTTCCATAGACTTCTGTTTTTTAGGGGTCATTTGCAAAAGTAATTTTTTACAGAAGTAAGATAATTTCCACTAACTAATGAGAAGGGGGGGGGGGGGGGTCATCTGCATTTGGAATCTAAAAATTCAATGCATAGAAAATAAGGTATCGCGAAGCTATCCAGAATGGAAACATCTGGGGTTGGCTAGAAAATAGGGATTGCTTCGCGATACCGAATGGAATTGAGAAGCGATTACGCGGAGTGTTGGTGTGCATAGTGAGCAGGGGGGCTGTCCCCCCCCCCCTAGTGGCAGAAACAAAAGCGAATTTCGCCAAAGGATCACAGAAAAAACATGATTTTCGTCAAAGGAGCTTTCAAAAATGCAAATTTTGTCAAATATCGTGAAAAAACCCAACTAATTTTGTGAAAAAGTCTCTGAAAAATTCTGTGAGAGGGAAAAATGGGAAAAATTCTGTCAATCCTTTGATAATTATATAATTTTCGTGACGTCTGGGTAATGGAGGTTAACAGTTTTTTATGGTATTCTAAAAATGAGTTATTGATTTTATTTCTAGTCTATTCTTTGTTTTTTTTTTTTTTTTAATGTATATTTTTTACACTTCATATCCTTTTGCATCTTTTTCTCCTCTCCAAAATTGGTTTCCTTTTGCTTTTTATTTACAAGGGGATGCTTAACCCCCTCCTCCCTCTAGTTTGTACGGCTAGTGATCCCCTATAACAATTTTACAGGTCATCCATTAAGTTGATTAATTATTTGGTCAGATTTTGTGATACATTTAATTTCATATGTACGTTATTTAATTTCAATGTTAAGCACAGTAAATGTTTTACGAAATTCGCTATAAGTGCACTAATTATTTATGCTAAAAATGGTCTTTTTTGTTCTTATTCTCAATCGAGGATAGATAAGTAAGTCTTATATAATTACCTATATATTTAAAACGCTAGGCGTTTTCTTTCGACAGTCCGTGAGAAGAAACTGCTGCATCAAATTACACAAGTCTTTTTTTAAATGAAAGATATTTGGCCACAGATTTGTTATCGTACATTTGTTTGTTCAAATATTTTATTAATTAGTTGTAATTTTAAATAAAAATTCTACAGTTGCGCATGCACAGTATATAAGTACAAGTCTGCCTTTGGAGTGATGTGCTGCACATGCGCAAAGATGCTCACTCAGTTAAACTTATCACATCATAGGTAGAAGTTGTTTTAAGTTCGTCTGCTATTCGATCTTACTGTAATTAAGCTGTTCTTTCTTTCACAAAGTTAATATTTGGCTTATTCAGCATGATCAACAATTCAAAAATTTATTGCGTCGATATTAAGAGCTAGATATGGTTTATTTCGGGAGTGTCATATTGTTTTGGTCATATTACTACACACAGAAGATAAACACAGTGATTTGAGGCTAAAAGTTATGGCTGGTGATCCGTCTTATGAATTGCCAATAGTTACACACAAAGACTCGGAAACTAGCATGTTAAGTTGTATCTGCTTCATTAGGAAAATAAGGTATAAATATTAAAATGCAAAACTATTAAATTTCTGTAAGATCCGAACTCAAATTCGAGACAATTGCGTATGTGTCAACTGTTTTTCAAACCTTTTCAATTTAGAAGGGAAAAAAAACAAGTTTCTGCTAGCGTTAGCAGTTTAAAGCTCTGAATTTTTGTAGAGGATGCTGGCTCGAGACCAAGCCTGGCAAAATGTAATATTTTTTTCGATAATTCATTTCAATGACATTTTATTAGGAAGAGAAATTAGAGGATTATTTTATTATTATTTAAATGCTTTATAATTAAATAAAATTTAACACTCAAATAAAATTTAAAATATTTAAGCTAAAATATTTTGCACGTAATTATCAATTAAATAAATTGAGCTAATCTACAATTTTCGTTATATTTTCTTACCATTATCAAGAGTATATGTGTGTGTGTGTGTGTGTCAGAAAGAAAAGTTTGTCATTCATTTGCATAAAAAATAAAATGGAAAGAAGGAAAAGTATTTGCATGAGAGCTATAAAAGACATTACCTTGATATCCAGGTTTAATATTGAAAAAATGTATAAAAATTAAAAGCTGCATGAAGTTTTAAATTTAGGTTTTTAGAGAATAAGACAGAAAAAAAATAAAAATCATGGCAGCTCTTAATGGTCGTGTAGTTATTTAAAAAAAAAAAAAGAAAAAAATGAAGTTGTAATAAGTAAAAATAAATCCTCTCCCTGGTAGTTTAGGTAAATTTCTGATAAAAAACAAGCATAATTGGCTGTAAATTGTAAACTTAAAATTCTTTCACTTCATTGAAAAGGTTAGACTGGTGGCATGATCTATCGCCTTAAAGAAATAGGAATCACTTATGCAATATAGAAATTTGTGCTTAGTCTTTCAACAATTAATTTAAAAGCAACTAATTAAAAATTCAAGAATTTTTCTAATGAAACATTCAAATTATTTACTGTCAAATCTTGACGAGCAGTATCTAGTTAATTTTTTTTTTCACAATTTCTGTAGTCATCCTGTTTTTGATGTTTCTAAATATTTGCTAAGTATTCACCTTATATTTTTTTCTTTCAGGGTGAGAGTGATGATTGTATAACAAGACTAGCGAAAAAAGATGGTATTATTGCTAAGTAAGTAAACATAACAATTTTTATTTTAAACTTCTCTAATTAGTTTAAATTCTAATTTATCAAGTTTGTATTTAGTTTATAGCAATTGTTAACATGTGCTATAGAGCATTGATTATTGCAAAAAGTTGGAGCAAAATGAATAAAGAAATTAAAAGAAATTGCCACTTGTGTCCAACGTCCTATTATCAACAAAAAATATAGTTATGAGAATTTTTCAAAAATATTTTTAATTTCAGGTGCTACTATAGTTATTATAAATTGCTATTAATGTCTATTAAAATATTAACTTAAGTTGGTCATGCATATTAATGTAGCTCTTCAAAATTAGGTTTTACTGTATTCTCCCGCATTAGCCAGCATGCCGGAAAAAGCAAGGATAGTAATTTCAACAAATATCTTAAATCCTTGCTGACAAAATTTTTTTAGGGGGTGCAATCAAATATTTAAGACCTTACCGTTTTCTACTGTTTTAGATGCAGATTTTTGTCCGGCTCTATGATAATTATTACTTAATTCTAATTTGTGGTAAGTGTACCTACCACTATTTTCGAATAGTAATTTAAAAAAATATTTTAAATTCTTGCTTAAGTCAGCCACCTCCTTGAATATTATAGCTACAGGTAGGTTGTTTGACGGAGTTTCGTTCAAAAACAGTTTTGTTAAGAATATAGTTCGCCCCCTGGTGGTAGAATGTGGAACTAAAAGATTTGAGATTGTGTTTTTTTTCCACGTTACTGTAGGCGGCGGGGACCCGGTTCGAGGTTCATTCGGTTTAAGATTGGGGTTTTTTTAATGAGATTTTGCAGTACAAATTTCAGGTTCATTTTAAAATATTAGTACGGGCCTAGGTAATCCCAAGTGGCTCAGCTAGTAAGATAAATAGAATCTAATAATCACTTAAATATAAAGGAATATATATATATATATATATATATATATATAATATAGAGAGAGAGAGAGAGAGTGAGAGAGAGAAATAAGTGATGTTTTTCCTTAAAATGAGAAATGTTGAGCTAAAATCAGACATCCGTCCTCCAGTATCGAAACCTCATATTTCCGGCATGCCGGTAATTTGAATTTTTCTGGCATGTTGGTGTACCTCGATTTTTTTCCAGCATGCCGACTAATGCAGGGGAATACGGTAAATGTTATATAGATAAGATATACAGACCTGCCAACTGCTACGAAAAAATCGTAGTTGCTACGATTTGGATCTATAAACTACGATGCTACGAAAATCGGTTTCGAACTACGATTTTTTTTTTTTTTCGTGGAAAGAAAACATGAATTTTGCCAAAGGATCGTGTAAAAATCATCAAAGGATCAAAAAGATCGTGCTGTAAAAAATGCGAATTTCGTCAAAAGTTTGAGGTAAAGTTTCATTCATTCAAGGATTTCAAAAAGAATCATAATAGAAACAAGTGAATTACGATTGTGGGGGGAAAATTGTGAATATCGTGAAATGATCGCAGACAAAAAAAAAAAATGCAATTTTCGTCAAAATTTACTGCTCTGGGCTAAAAAATTGGAACAGGGCATCTTTTACAAATGTAAAAAAAAAAAAAGCTGTGAAACGAGAAGAAGCTATGCAAATTGTATAATTTTCAGAGGAAAAAATTTACTATAGTGAGTTGAAAAACTGAAACCTTATTCCTTTTACGAATGTAAAAAAATAGCCGCGAAACACGAAAAGCCAACCAACCAACCTCCAGATTAATTTGAATTTTGTGTGCTACGATTTCTCATTTTCAAAGGTTGGCAGGTCTGGATATATACACTTTATTTAACCATTACAGAAACATTGTTATATTCAGCCCTGTAAAAATTTCGGACTTTCTTAATCGTTGAATGAGTTTGACATTTTACTATGGAAAGGAATTTTTTTGGTCAAGAAGGACAATGTAGAGTTCTAGAGGACAAATGCGAAGATTTACTTATTAGCCAACACAATCAGATCTTTGGGAGAGGGGTTGTTTTCCTAGGCCAGGATCGGTGAACCTTTTTACGTCCGCGTGCCCAATTTTAAAAAAAAAATATGTTACGTAACCATGACGTGCCAAGCGCCAAAAATAATTTAGTGATCAACATTTCTGGATTTTTATTCATTGGTATTTAAAAATATGGGACAATAATTAGAGTCTAATAATTAGATTAACATCTAAATATTATCTAATAATTATTATCTAATAATTAGATTATCATATATTATAAGGTAATAAAATGGTGAATGCGATATCGGTTATGCCAAATATTAATATGGTGTTCAACCTACTTACTTTTAACAGGATGCAAGCTGAATTCGAGTTATCTAAGTCTTTTGGGTTTCTAACATTTAAAGTTTTCGTATAATTTCCGAAAATAATGATTCGAAGGAATAAATAGAGCGAACAATTGTGAAAACTGCATATTTTATACCAAGTCGCTTTAGTTTTCATCACTGGGAGTTTTACTTATAATGCCTGATATTTTTCTTTTTGATATTCTCCCAACCTTCTCTTAATTTGATAACTTATTAAACCCACATTGGAATAATTTAGAAATTAAATTATTTGCTTTCCAATGAAAAGAAAAAAGAAAAGAAAAGCCCAGTTTGTATAAGTTTGCGTGTTTTGTTTAAATTAATTCTATTTTGTTTTAGGATTTCAATCAATGTCGTGCCGAAAATATTCTATCGCGTGCCAAGTTTGGCACGCGTGCCATAGGTTCGCCGACCCTGTCCTTGGCTGTTTCCTGAATTGATCGTTGTGTTAGTAAAGTTATATTTTTAACCCGTTTGAGTAGCTCTTTCATAATTTTGTTATTCAAGTTTATCTGTAACTTATTTTCATGACCCAAAACAGTATAACAGTTTCACAAGATACAGTGTGATTAAGAATTCTTGGGACAAATTAACATGCGATAAAACCAGGGTTGCAAAAAACCTGGGTTTATAAGAAACTCAACGCAGTTGGGTTTTTTTTTTTTTTTTTTTTTTTTTTTTTTTTTTTTCCCTAAGAGGTGAAGTCTTATTTTTAGAAGGTGCGCATTAAATAAGAAATCTTATACTTTTATTAACTTAATATACAAGTAATTGGAATTTAAATAAGGCAAATTATAAATCAAATTATATATAAAGTGTAAAAGGGTTGGTTTCATCAAAACTTAAAAACAGATTAGGATTAGTAAAAGTATTGAAATTAGTTAAAATTCAGACCATATTTTTTATTGCATATAAATTATATCAAGGGTTAATTGTGTTCCGGTTGTATGCCAGAATTCCGGTATTTTTTCATTTTCAATACCGGAATTCAGTTTCCGAAAATTAAAAAAAAATCTGTTTTCAGTCAGAAAATTTAAACATAAAAATTATCACGAATTTCGACAAATGGTCACCAAAAAAATCTCGTCAGTTGTTCACAAAAAAAAAAAAATCGCCTATTTTGCCAAAGGATCGGCAAAAAAAAAACTGCAAATTTCGGCAAAAACATCGCGGGGGAAAAAATGCTAGCTTCGTCTAAGGATTGCGGAGGAAAATGCAAATTTTGTCAAAATATTGCTAAAAAAAAAACACAAAAAAAAAATCCGGAAAAAATGCAAATTTTGTCAAAAAAAAAAATAAATAAATAAAAAAAAAAAAAAAAAAAAATAAAAACCCAGTTAAAACATGAATTTTATCAAAGGATCACGGAAAAAAGAAAAATTACTTTAAAAATGCAAAGGGCTACAAATAAATGCTGCGAATTTAATTTTTTTAAAACTCAAAATCACGCCTGACCTCTGCTGTTATGAGTCACAACCACAGTAGACAAAGTCCATTTGGGGGGGGGGGGGGGGGAAGATAGTCCATTTAGAAAGTGCATAAAATTTTTTTTATCCACTCACACTGTAAACTGATGACATATATGCTTCTAAATGAACTATCTCATTTTTTTTTTTTTTTTTTTTTTTTTTTTTTTTCCCCCAAAATGGACTTGTTCTACTATGGTTGTGAGCACCTCATATTGTTTTTATGTTCAATTTCGAAAATATTCCTAAAATTCGAATGCCTCACAACAGCTAGGATTTAATATCATGTGGATGGACTTCTTGCACCCATGAATATTGAGTTTATGTATCTGGAAACCAATCCAGAATCTTACTTTCCAATTCACTGGTTCAAAATGCTTTCCAGAAAAAAAGGTGCCAAACAGTACCAATTTCACATGTGCATTGCTTGTTACATTAGCACATTCAGAGCCTAACTTTGTGAAAATCTAGTATTAGCAGGGTTCGCACAGACTCCTTAGACTCCTTGGAAACTCCTTAGAAATGAAAACATTCCCAAGTAGTACTTAGAACTACTTAGATAAGCAAACCACTACTTAGAAACTCCTTGTATTCTATTGCGGCTTCGGACGCAAGCGATATTGCTGCCGAGGAAAAAAAAAAATTGTGAATGAAAAACGCACGGTAAATGCTTTATGCACGTCATTCATCTGAAGCACAACATTGATTGGGTAGGGTAATCTTAATAGCAGGGCTCCCACTAGGTCCGTTTTTCAATTATTAGGTCCGTAAAGTCCGTTTTTCGACACTGTTAGCCGACCTCTTTTTTAAATTTTATCGATGTTTGGCATTTAGCCAAGAATCTACGAAAAATCGCGTTTTTCGCAAATATGTTCCAAAAAAATACCGTCAAATTTCGCCAATCGATCGCGGAAAAACTCGGATTTCTTAAAAAAGACGCGAATTTCTTAAAAGACAGCGAAAAAACGCTAATTTACTCAAAGGATCACGAAAAAACGCGAATTTCGTTAAAGATCGAGAAAAAAAGCAGATTTCCTCAAAAGATCGCATAAAACGCGAATTATCTCAAAGAATCACAAAAAAATGCAAATTTCCTCAAAAAATCTCGAAAGACACGCGAATTTCCTCAAAGGACCACGAAAAACACACGGTTTCCATCAAAAGATCGCGAAAAAAACGTTAGTTTCGTCAAACGATCGAAATAAAACGCGAATTCCATTAGATGATCGCGAAAAAGCGCGAATTTCCCCAGAAGATCGCGAAAAAACGCGAATTTTTCCAGGAGATCGCGATTTTTGTCAAAGGATCGCGAAAAACACGCGAATTTTGTCAAAGGATCACGAAAAACACTCAAATTTCGTCAAAGGATCGCGAAAAACACGCGGTTTCCATCAAAAGATCGCGAAAAAAAAGTCAGATTCGTTAAACAATCGAAATAAAACGCGAATTCCATTAAAAGATCGCGAAAAAAAATGCGAATTCTCAAAATTTCACCTTCAAAGAAAGCGATTACCGCTGTTCTAAAAGAATAAATTCAAAACTTGTTATCTTTTTTCTTCTATGTTGCATTTAGCATTTTTTTTAGCCTTTTAAAATTTTCTTTAAGATGTATCATGCATGTGCAGGGGCGTGCCTAGCGGGGGGGTGTTGGGGGTGTAACACCCCCCCACTTATTTGGAAGAGTTGGTAAAATTTAGAATAGTCGGAAAGTTAAGAACACACCCTGCAAAAAGTCCCCTCTCCCGTCGTCAGTATCATTTCAGTTCTCTGTTGTCTGTCTTTAAGGGTGTATTCCAATCCAAATTGCTTATTTTCTGATACATTTTTAAATTCATTTTTGCTCTCAATTGCATCAAACTAGGAAATTGTCTTATTTAGAAACTACATAATGTGCCATGCTTCTCGATTTTTTCATAAATGCAGAAAATGTTGTAAAAAATGCTGTCAAAGTTGACGTTTTGAACCGAATTTTCCGAAGCGGTAGATCTGGGAATGAAAAAAATGGTCATACTGAGAAAATAATTGTTTAAAACTCAAATTCTAATTAATTGAGTGAAAAAATGAAATCACACGGCCTCTTATACATCTCTTCAAAAATCACCTCAGCAAGTTTCATCTTTTTACTTTTAAAAATGAGTCTGAAAATGTCTCAGAAATTTCGGCTGTTAAGGGTGGAAAAATATTTTTTCGAATACACCCTTGGGGGAAAAGAAAGAACTTCTCATGGAAGATTGTGTATGATTCTGTGTGGCAGGGACAGGTTGTCAGAAAGCGGAGGTGATAGAGAGAGAGAGAGAATCGCGTTTCTGAGAATTTGAGACTTTCGTGAAAGGAAGGGGGAGGGGAGGGGGTTGTTGCAATCTCTATTGTAAGTTTTCCCATGTATCATCTTTAATTGCTCCCTTCTGCTATGGACTGATTCTTAAGCTGCGTACGCACCATCCTTCTACCTGTTATCAGTGTCGGCTTCGTTCTTTGTGGCCACGCGGTGTCTTTGATTTTTAACGACTTTAGCAGGAAAGGGACTGATGTCCGGAAAAAGAGGAACCTTTCCTTCAAGTAGAGTCGAGCTCCTTATCTCCTGACCCATTGTTGATTCCCCTCATTCTTTTGTGAATAAACCGCAGATGGGTTCAGAATAAAAGATTTTCCAAGAAAACTAGAGAAGTAAACAAAATACGCGTGCGTACGCAGCCTTAGAATTTGGTGATCTCTTGACTCTGGATTTGGCGCTAGTTATTTGAGGTTGCTGCATTTAAAAGATGAAGTCACGGACACAGAAAAAGAGCGATTTGCAAAAGTTTATTTTTGTCGCATAATTCAGTGAAAATTTTATGCAGACACTGTGATCGCGTATACACACATTTCACAGAAAAAAATTAATTTATATCGCCATATAAGAAAATTTCATCCGAATGAAAACATCGACCTCCAGAAAGGAAAACGGATTTAATGTACAATATGTAGATATTTCTGCATTTCTAAGAGGCCTGCATAGTCATATTCAAACACATCATCCAGCTGTAAAATTATCTTTTGAAAAGGCTCCTGTATAGCCCCTCCCCCCCCCCCCCCCCCCAAAAAAGCCGGTTTTATTTTCAAATTATCATAGACACATGAATTTTGTAGACAGGTACATCTGGAATAGTAATCATGCTTAAAGTACGTGTTACTCTTTTTGTGAGTGGGTGAGGGCGACCATCTTTAAACCTCATCCGTTGAAAATTCCAAAATCAGAGCATTTAAGCATCATCACTCTTCAGGTTAGTTCTAACTGTGTCCAAAATTTTTAGTAGTGAGTGGGTGGAGGCGACCATCTTTAAACCTCATTCGTTGAAAATTCCAAAATCAGAGCATTTAAGCATCATCACTCTTCAGGTTGGTTCTAACTGTGTCCAAAATTTTTAGTGTCTATGATTATTTGCAGACTCAAAGAAAAATAATATTTTTTGTCGCAGGGAGGGGGTGGGGGGAGGTAGACCATGTTCTCTTAAAATTTTCAATAAAAGAGTACTTAATCTTTCTTGAATCTTTCAAGAAAGGAATACTTTTGCATGATTATTATTTAGCTCTGCTTCTTCTTGAATTCGGTTCAAAACGGCGACTTTGACAGTATTTTCTAAAAACCTTTAACAAAAGTAAATATATATATATATATATATATATAATAATGGGAAACGTATTTCGATTACAAAGTTTCTGAATAAGAACACCTGCCACTTTCATGAATTTCCGAATAAAAATGAATTAAAAAATGTGTCAGAAAGTAGCTTTGAATTTGAGAACAGCCTTAATAATAGTCGCATTTTTGGGAGAAGGGAAGGAATCAGGGGCTAATAATAAATTTTGAGGTTTGTTTACTATGCTCCTATAGAAGAATTAAGTGACTGAATTCATATTATTTATTAAAATACGAAAAAAAATTGGTAAATTGTTTTAGGTATGCTAAGTTTCTTATTATTCGCCAAACTAGCAATATGTAGCCAAATCTTGTTTCGATTGCACACCAGGTAGATTTATCCATAAGGAGCTATACTAATATATATCTTATTTTTATCAATGCGGTTTTATTTATAGAAACATAAATTCCGAAGTACTTCAACATTCTTAAATTGTTACTTTTGAGAACTGGTTAATGTACGGTACATCCGTACACATTTCCTTTTAAATCGTAAGCAGAATCCTAATTAATAACAGGATTCTCAACTCTACTTATATAGTAAAATAATTAAAAAAAATTACACATACTGAATAACAGCATTTAATTTAGACTGTGGTTAAGGAGAATGCAGGTGAACACTTAAGACTTTTAGTGATTTTTATAAATTCACAGTATTGTAGAACAGTTGACTCCGTCGCTGAGGGGGGGTGGGGGGGTTCACAAAGCCTTTCTCACCCCCGATCTTGCAGTCGGCAAAATTCAGTTCACACCCCCCCACTAAAACAGCCTTCGGTACGCCCCTGTGCATGTGATATACATAATAAGTGTTTGGGGTTTGACTGATCTCCATTTATATGACCTAGGTGTGATTCTAGTCCGAATTTTTAGAAAATTTAAAAAAACCGGTCACCTATCCGAAAATTCGGACATATGGTGGACGAAAAAAAATAAATTTTGTAAACCGTTTGCAGAAAAATCGCCAATTTAGCCAAAGGATCGCGGGGAAAACGCAAATTTCGTCAAAGAATCCCGAAAAACCCCGCAAAGTTCGTCAAAAGATTGCTAAAAAACCTACAAATTTCATCAAAAGATCGCGAAAAACCCACAAATTTCGTCAAAAGATTGCTAGAAACCCACAAATTTCGTCGAAAGATCGCGAAAAACTCCACAAATTTCATCAAACGATCGCGAAAACCCAAAAATTTCGTCGAAAGATCGCGGAAAAACGGCAGATTTCCTCAAAACATCGCGAAAAAGCGGCAAATTTCGTCACAAAAGATCGCGAAAAATCGGCAAATTTCGTCAAAAGATCGCGAAAAATCGGCAAATTTCGTCAAAAGATCGCGAAAAATGGGCAAATTTCATCAAAAGAGCGCGAAAAAAAAACTACAAATTTCGTCAAAAGATCGCGAAAAAATGCGAATTTCGTCAAAGAGCCATGGAGAAAATGCATAGCTAGTGTCGGAGTAGAATCTCTCCCCCCCCTTCCCCCCTCCTCTTTGATGTAACTTTTCAGAAGATTTGCTGTGAATTTCAGAAATTTTTTTTTTACTCAGAATCACCCCTGTGACCTGACCATTGGTCACTGTATAAAAAAAACAGATTGTCAATTTTCTATTTAAACTTACGAAATCAATAAGCAATATATTATTGTGAATACTGTACAATTTTAGCACTCGCAATCAGGGTTGGCAAGTTTCTGCCAGAGTGGTTAAAACCAGCGGTTATAACCGGTTAAAACCGGCATGGCAGAAACTAATTTCTGCCAGTAAGTGGCAAAAACTGGCAGAAACTCAGAAATAATATTAATAAGAACTTTAATGTGCAATGATTCTTAATTCATACATGTATTTGATGTGTAAACAATTAAGTTAAAAATTAAAATTAAAGATTATGAATGTTATTCAAAGTTGTAAAAAAGTTTTAAAATTATCATATAAATATACTTTGTTTATATAATAATAGGTACTAATTTTTTTTTCACTTGAAAAACAGAAATTTTCAATGGTAGTCTGATGCTGTACAAGTTTAACTATTTTATATTATTGTTTAGAGTTGAATTTTTATTTAAAAGTAAAAAACGAAATTTACAAAAAAATCTGATATTTTAACAAATGTATTTTTCAGAGTATTTTTAAATAAATAATGCAATGCAATAACTTATAGATTATGATTCTTGTGAAAATATATAAGTAAATAATTGAAACACAATAAATAACAGAAAATTTTTTTTTATGAAATATCTTGCACAATTATTTTACAATATTGAAAGAACAAAATTGCCACTCAAATATACTATTATTACTTTTTCCACAGAACATTCCATAGCATAGGACAAAATTTTGCTAATCTTTCTGAACACACTGTTTCTTTGTTTTGAATGAAAGAAAAGTTTGAAAATATTCTTTCAAGACTATCATTACTTGCTGGCAATGTCATTATTGAGGATGCAAATTTGAAAAATCCTCATTTTCACCAGTATTCGTTTTTAAAGATGACCACCACATAGAAGGTAAGGGCAAGACATTTTCTAGGGCTTCCTTGGAGAAGAAATATGTTTCTGAGGCAGGAGTCGATTCTGCTTCAAAGGATATTATATGTAGCACAAAATTGAGATTAATATCAGAAAGCAATTTCCTTGCCTTTTCTTTATGCTCATATGTCAATTTTGATCCCATATACTTAGGATGAAGTAAATAAGTTAGCATATGGTAGTCGGTTATTACTGTATCAAATCTGCTTTGAACCTTTGTAGTTGTTTGTTTTGTAAGTGCAAAATGTGGTTGGAACATTTTCAACTAACAGTCTTAATAAAAAAGCTAAAATCTTTAACAACGATTTTATGCACAAATAACATACAGACACGACAAAAATATCCCATATAATCGTTTTTTGTCGTGTCTGTACGTTATTTGTGCGTAAAATCATTGTTAAAGATTTTAGCTTTTTTACTAAAATTCGTACAAAGTTTGATCTATGCTTATAACAGTCTTAAATTGAAAAAAAAAAAAAAGTCAGATTTGTTCCTTTGAATACTGTATTTAAATGAAATGTTTTTTAAATTCATGGAATTACAAGATCCGCATATTACTATAACATTTCTATGAGAGATAATTTATAGTGTTATTATTAAATTAATACGTTAAATTGCAGAAAATTATTTTGAGCAAGTACTGAATATTTTTCTTTTCTTTTCATTGTTTAATTTAAAATAAGTATTGGATATAGTTTTGTATTTGATTTTTAAACTGAAATTTTAAAATACTCTAATAATTGTTTACATATAAAATTATATAACCATACTATAACAAAAATTTTATCTGTTACATTACTCATTTTTTCTAATACAAATCTATTTATTTTTTAATTAAAACTACCCACAATATTTCATTTGCTATTTATACGGAATAAAATGTACTTAAGGAATTTAATACTAGTAAAAAAGTCTCATATTATGTCATGAAATATGTTTATGCCAGTTGTTGCCAGTTTCTGCCGGTTAAAACCGGTTATAACCAGTTTCTGCCACTGGCAAGGCAGAAACCCTTTTTTGCCGGCAAATAGCCAGCCCTGCTCATAATTAGATTCTAATAGAGTAAAATTTGTTTTTGAAATGTTTTTCTCTCCAAATTGGGCATTAAAAATTGGAGTGTGCATACCACATAAAGATGCAGCACATAAAAACATCGTCAAAAAAAAAAAAAAAAAAAAAAAAAAAGGCAAATCCTTAAAATTTTTTGGACTCCTTGGATTTTTTGGGTACTCCTTGGATTTTTTCTTCCCAACTCTGTATGAACCCTGATTAGAAATTAAAGCATTTTGAATTTTAGGCAGGAATATTGTTTTCAAGGCATTCATATAAATTATCCTCATTCCAACTCTGATTAATATTTGATCTTGATTGGCTCTGATTAACCCAATCATGTGTGCAAGTTTTCTGTTCGCAGACGGAATCCAGTCTTTTGAAAATTCCTAAGGACGGGAAAAAAATCTCAGAAGACAAAAAAAAAAAAAAAAAAAAAAAAAAGTTTTTAGATTTTTAGGATTTGCGCCAAATGTTTAAGAATAGGACTTTAAATAACTACACTTCCTTCAAAGGATTGTAATCTAAAAGTAGATATGAATGATATATTTTTCAAACTGTGTTTTCGTTTTGTAATCAAAGATTAAAAAAAAAAGACATTTATGCGAAGATATTTTTAAAATTACAAAAATATTTTGTGTGTGCCCATGCACATTCTTGAGTATTTCGTAATTTTGTCATAGCATGTCAACTTCATTGTTTTAGCTGTAGCCTGTATGAATTAAACTTTTCAAATACTGTTTACATGAATATGAATGTTTTACATGCATATGCATTTTTTTTTTTTTTTTTTTTTTTTTTTTTCGGTTTCAACATAATTTAACTTTACTGCATACTAACAAAAGCCATTCTTTGTTTGGATTCACAAAGCATTATTTAATAAGATAAATATTTGAAAGTAACAATATTTTTTATATTACTTTTGCATCTTTATTAAGCAAAAACTTTATTTTATGTTTTGAGGCATTTTAATTTTAGAAAAGTAAATTCAGCCAAATAACTAAGGATTTATAACAAATTTAACAATTTTATTTATTTACAATTCTTTTAAAATGTGCAAGCATCGTCTGCGTAAATGATTTCACATAATAAGAATAAATTGTGTATTTGAATTCTTAACACTGAAAAATACTTTTATAATTGAATGTAAATAATTGAATTTTCACAGATTTTAATTCATTTAAAATATGCTATAATTTTCGTAAAAAAAGTATTTTAAAAATTTTATAAACGAAATCGCAAAACTTTAATCATGATTCTATCTATAATTACTAACTCCATGATTTATTTTTTCTTCTGAAAATAGACATGTTCCATTTTTTATTTGCAAAAATGCATCCGTAATGGAAAAACATGCAAAATAAATTAAAATAATTTTTTAAGGTTATTCTATAAAAAAAAAAAAAAAAATAACATTGTGCAAATCTACACATCATAATTAATTTTTATGTTTAATTTCAAGTCAGAATACTGAATAGTATTTTTGTGAAGTGTACAACAAAATGTAATTTGTGTACCTTAGTAGAGGATTTGTTTCGTTCATCCTAATAATAATTAGCACTGGTTTTGTCTAAGTGATGCGTCGGCACATGCATATGTGCTCATTCAGTGAAGGGAGGGTTTACAATATTTTTAGTCTTGACCAAATTTCAAATTTGCACCCATGGTAACCCAATGTTTAATTTGAAATTTGTAACAATAGCACAATATATAGTCTGCTAATCTAATTAAATTGGTGTTGATGCCTAACCAGTTATCCAGAATATATCTGATCACGACCATTCTGGATAAATGGTTCATTAGTATAACTTATAGTTTTCATATAATTTTTGTATGTTTAATTATGAATTTTTGCAAGTGTTGTGTATTTACTTATGATTTCTTTTCTCCTTTTCAGGAACTTCTGATGTTGTGAATCTTTTTGTTAAATAAAAAAATATTAAAACAAAAAAAAAAATTTGTCTTATTTTTTGAATAGTTGAGTAGAAATCAGGGTGTAAAAAAAATCAAAGAAATCAGATTTTTTTGATTTTTTTCCCCTGTGTTAAAATATTAAACATCTACCAAGACTTAACCATTTCAAAAATGAATAACCCTCCAATTACTAACATAATCTATTTTTTTTTTTTTTGCTTTAATTAATAAAATTTTAAAGTTATTGATAAATTGCATTTAATTTTAAATTGATGATACAGATTAAATTTTGTAATTATTAAGCAATTAACTGTTTTGTTTAATTAAGAACACAATCTACATTTTTGAAAAAAGGTGATAAATAATAGTTTGATAATTTCATAAAGCAGCCAGTAATTTTACACAGGTTCTAAAGCGTATGTATATCAAATTGATCAAAAATTGTAGCAATGTATACAGCAAACTCGCACATAATTTATAAATAGATTACAAAAATTGTATTTTTGAAATTTAAATCAGATTTTTTCCCCCACAACATTAAAATATTCGAATAGCTACTAAATATTATAATGTTTTGAAGTTATTTAACATTTAGTTGGATGTTTTTTAAATGTATAATACATCTTTTTACACAGTTTAATATTGTTATAATTAACAATAACAAATATTACATTTTTTGGAAGAGATTTAGTGATCGTTTTCATTATTGATTACAATGCTTTTTCACACAATTTTAAAAAATCAGAAAATATGTGATTTTATCATCTGATTTAAATTGATTAAAATCATTGACACTCTATTGCTGTGTTTATTGTATGTAAAAGAATGAATAACTTTATTATTAAAAGGAAATTATGTCATTGCAAGTTATATTAGATTTAAATATCATTTTTAAATTAAATGCTTTTTATGTTTGTTAGATAAAAACCATGGCTTTCACAAACTTACTGTACTTAAAATTTTTCATAATACTCGGGAATTACGCTTAGAAACAATTATTTAAAGCTTTGTTTTGTATATTCATAAGTCACAATACCTGTAGAAACTTTCCAAATTATTATTCCCTACAAAAAAGTATTCAAATCTAGAACTATGTTCTAGATTTGAATACTTTTTTGTCATTTTAAACATTTAGAAAATTTTTGATTTTAATCAGTGATTTTTTTTTAAAAAAATCACTTGATTAAAATCATGATTAAAATCAACTGATTTAAGTTGTTGACACCCTGGTAGAAATTGTACAAAAATAAATTTTTATTGACCTGTTTGTTTTAAGTAATAATAAATATAGTTGATACAAACTAAATTAGATTACTTAGACTAGACTTATTTAGGTCTCCATTTAATAAAACAGGCCTATTATTTTTATTTTGTTAGGTTTTAAAATGCGTAATTTACAAACAAAAAAAATTACCCTAAAAGGAAAACATCAGTAGGAGTACTTAAAGAAGTTAATAAATGCTTCGTTCGAATTTGAATGACAGAATTTCATCTTTTGTTATGAAATGTTATTTTTACAAAAATAACTTTTACTTTTCACAAAATGGGCCCCAAGAAAAAACAAACAACAACAACAAAAAAAAAACCTAGATTGACTCCTGATAATTATTAATAAAGTGAGGCCCTGGTTGGCTCTTTGTGCCTAAAATGTTATTAATTCCAACAAAATGATTTTCTAATTACACAAGTTTCATCTAGACAAATGTTTCGTTATAATGATTTTTGTAAATGATCATCTGTAATACTAGAACTTTTTCAAACAGTATTTAAAACACTTCTGCAGTTTCAAACTAAAAATTTTCTTCAAACATGAAAAGTGTCTTCAAAGTTTAGTCATATATAGATTGCTTGCTTTATAATTTGCACTCATCTTTTGCGACAGTCATGACTGATAATTATAAACAGCGAAGTTTACTGTCTTATTTAACTGCTCAACAGCTGTTCCATATGCATGCTCATATAGCTCCAATCGATAAGTAATGTTGAAAATTTCTGAAAGAAGTAACAAGATTTTTCAAATACATATAGTTTCGGCCCAGTAGTAGAATTATTTCCCTTGCAAAACTGATTTTGGGCCGAAAAATAAAACTGAATATTCGGTCAATATCGAGTTTTGAGTAACACTCTTAAGAGTATGAGATGTTTATCAACACATGTTATTTTCATCCTATAGACATGACTCAGATTCATTATGTGCACTTAAGGCAGTGTTCAAATCACTTACCCAACAACACAAAACTTTTCAGGTAAGACTGGGCGATGTAGAAATTTCTTAAATCGATTTATCATCCATCTAACATTGCAATTTAACACAGATTTTATCTTTAAAACAAAGAAGCCTATTTTTTAATTTTTGGTTAAAAAAAAAAAAAAAAAATCTGTCTTTAAGCAGGCCCCCTCCTTCCTGTATACTTCCTCCTTATAGTATACTTGGTTTTTTAATTTGAAACACACAAAAAAAGTTTTCATCACAAACTTTCTTTTTTGCATTTTAAAAATTGGTGAACTATTGGGTTGTTCGAAAAGTAATTTAGTTTTTTTTTTTTGGGTAAAAATGAAAGACTATTTTCTTATAGTTAATAAATATATATTTTATTGAATTATATTTTCTCTGTTACCTTTGGCTATCTTTCTGACATTTGGATGCTGTTATGCTCGTAAAACTTCTGACTTTCACGGCCAAAAAATTACCCAACTCATTTTTGATGTCCTCATTTGAAGTAAAGGTTGTAAAATCAAAAAGACTGGAAAAAATAAAAATCCACAGGTGCCAGAACTGGAGAATATGGTGAGTTGTATTACATCCCATCCAAGCTGTAAAAGCTTTTGTCAAGTTACCAAACTTGTATGAGGTCTTGCATTATCATGGTGGAACACCATACCTTTTCTATTGATCAATTTTGGTGTTTTCTGTTTGAGTGAATGATTCAATTTTTACAGCTGATGACAGTACACTTCAAAATTCATCATGGTATTGTCCGATAGAAGCTTAAAAAAAAAAAATTCCTTTGAAATCCCACCAACAATCACCTTTTGTGACGAATATCGGCTTTCAAAGTCCTTTGAACCATTTCATCTTTTTTACTCCATGATCTCTTGCATTTAACTTTGTTATAAACAACCCATTTCTTGTCCCCAGTGATGAATTGTTTCAAAAATGGGTCATTTTCTTGACATTTGAGAAGTAAATCGCAGACGTCAATGCGACTGAGCAAATTTCTTTCTGCAGGAACATCTTGAACCCATATGTTAAGTTTTGAAATTAAACCAAGGCACATGATCATGAACAGTCGAATTCCACAAATTTAATCTCGGTGATCTCACGAGTTGGTTATTTGGCAGTTTGCATCAATCAATGCCTATTTTGACTTCATCAGCTTCAACTGGTCTTCCAGAATGTGATCATCTTCACTTCAACATCAAAATTGCCTGAATGAAATTTTGCAAACCAGTTTTGGCACTGGCGTTCTGTCAATATATAACTTCTCCATACACATCAAGTAATGTTTTTCTTGCTTCAACAGCATTTTTATCTTTTCGATAGTAAAGTAAAATATGCCGAAAATGCGGCTTTCGACATACCATTTTTTGATAGGGCACCAAACAGAAACTATTACGCAGAATCAACGAACTTTATCAGAAACAAGCCTTGTTATATTAGTTGTCAAAATATATAATGCGATTTAAGTGTGAAGTTGGCTGTGAAAAAATACAATTACATCCTCTGTTGGGGAAAGAAAACCTTCCGTACTTCCTGAACAGCCCAATACTTTAATAAGTTTAAAAAACTCATTCTTTAAGAAATCTTTTTGACTTGTGATGGTTGCTATAATCTAAATTCCTTAAGGGGGATGACGACTTCCCTCTAGTCCACCCAAATGGCACCACATTGCAAATGACAAATTATTTTTTACTGACAGTATTAAAAAGTTGAGGTAAAACAGAACCAGATTTAATGATGAATTTAACCGTTCATTTACCATGATGAGAAAGTAAACAGGAAAATATATGAGAGAAAGTGCAATTTTATTTCTAATTGAAATAAAATGTAACATGAAAGCTCTCATTCATATAGTGGATGGAAGAGGATTGAAAGTGTGTGCCTTGGAGCACATAATTGCTGATTTTTTTTGTGAGCATTGGTACCCTATAATAAAATATATTTTTAACAATCCTAAAATCGTAGGTCTGCAGAAAAATCTAATGAATGTCCCATCCCCTCTCACTTCCTTTCCGTTGTAAAAATAAAGTTACCCGACTCAATACAGAACTCTTAACAATAAAAGCCAATATTCCAAAATTTCTCAAACGTATGAAAATTAATTTTTCATCAAAATAATGCATAATTATAAACTGAAATCAGAGGAATTTAGATTTTGGAACTTTTAGGACTAAATTTTTCTTTTTCAGTCATAGTGAATCAATTTCAGGTAAATACTCTCAAGTGTAGACTCGATGCATGGTTCTATTTTAAGTATTTTAATTAGAGGATAATAGAAAATATATATTAAAATATTATCCAAACATGTGAAAAATTAATCTTCTATCAAAAGAATGCATAAAACTATAAACTGAAAGTCTGAATTTGGATTTTAAATATAAAACATAATTATTTTTTTTCAATGATAAATACTGAATCCATTTCAGGAAAACAATGTAGGATTCTACTTTAAAATATTTTAATTAATTACCGAATAATAGAAAATAAAAAAAATATATTAAAATATTACCCAAACATGTGAAAACTTAATTTTTCATCAAAAACTGCATTAGTATATAAACTGAAATTCGATGAATTGCGATTTTTCTTTTAAATTTTCAACCATATAAGTGCTTAATTAAAAAAAAATATATATATATACACATTTCAACTCTGAATCTCGTTTACAGAAGGGAAAAAAAACATCAATTTTTACTTAATAATCCTTAACGAAAATTGATTGCAAATGACTCTGGCAATATATCGCGTCCTGCCCTATTGGAAGTGCACGGCACGCCAGGGCATCCCGTTATGTAACTTTACCCGCATCAATTTTTTATTTAAAAAAATTCTGGAATGCACTTCAAATGATAACAAATAATAACGTGGACGTGCCCCCCCCCCCCCCCCCCAAATAAAAACAAAAAAACAGCTAAAATCTTTATTCCTATTTCAGAAAAAAAAAACTTGCTACAAACATGGCTTTTCGACTATTCCCCCCCCCCCCCCCCCCTAAAGATGGTAGTTCGTATTTGTGACAGAGTTGAATGATTAGACAAGAATAATGAAATTGTTTAAACATTTTAATTCATAAATTAGTCTAGATTTGTCATATTTAAGATCATTCTTTTCTGCAGCTCTGCATATAATTAATAGATTTATATTTTGCCCAGTTAGAAAATTAATAACAAGCAGTTTCTGGCCAAAAATTTGGATATTTTCATTCTTAAGGGGACAGTTTACCTTTTCAACAATTTCATTTATTTTAAGAAATATGATTCAAATGGTGAAGTCGCTGCATTTCAATTTTTCAAATAAAAGTACATTTTGAAAACAATTTTCTTAACTGCAAATTTAATTAAAATTTTGAAGTTAAAAAAATTTTTAAACTTACTTTTTAAAAACCCCTACTAGAGGTCTGCACGGGCCCGGGCTTGGCCCGAGGCCCGTACCCGGCCCGGCCCGCGGGCCGGGCCGGGCCGGCGGAATGAAGGCGAATTTTCAAACGGGCCGGGCCGGGCCGGCAGAATTAGGACAATTTTTTCAACGGGCCGGGCCGGGCCGACAGACAAAATAAACGGGCCGGGCCGGGCCGGCAAAAAAATTAATCGGGCCTATCGGCCCGATATAAGTATTTGAGCTAAGCAGATAGAATACGAGCCATTTTCAATGAATATGATTTTGAGAAATATAAATGTGCGGCACGAGCCGATGCGAGTTTAACATCAATACAGAAATTTAAGATGTCCATCGTAGAGATCGGCATTGTACAGTTACAAGATGTCTGATTCCAAGTTTAATTTTTTTTTCAGCAGACTCGTGCTGGGACGGAACTAGTCTTAATCGATCTCGGGATGTGTAGAACAGTCATTGTGTTTTGTAGTATTAATAGTGATAATGAAGTTCTCTTAACAGTATCTTTGAAAATATACCTTAAGGTGGTTCTCATATTCACTGCTCAAAAATGCGAAGCTTTAAGACACATTTCCTGACAAAATTTTTAACTATAAAGGCATAAAATTTACAGGCCTGCCTATTGAAGGCATTTGGAAACGAATAGCTTTTTCCATATTTGATAGATTACTTACAGAGATAACAAAGATTCCTGTCACGTGCCTGTACGTCTTTCTTCTTTCCTGTGCTACCGCTTCCGGAAATTCGATTCAAAACGCTAACTTTGATAGTATTTTCAGAAAGATATATTGCTTTTATCTATGAAAAAAAAAACGACATTTGCATAGCTTCTGAATAAGAATACCTGCCAATCTTACGCGTTTCCGAAAAGAAAAGAATTCATAAATGTGTCGAAATGCAACTCCTTTGGATTTGAGAAAAGCCTTAAAAATGAGAGAAATATTTTCACATATCTACTTTTTATTATACAGCTTCAAAAGTTATGTTTTTAATCCCTTATTCTGAACTACATTAATCTTTTAATGAATCCTTATTTCCATTTTGAAATGTCTGTAGACACGATGACTAAAACACAGTAAGTAATCGTTAATGTTAACTATTGTGTGTTTTCTGTTTTGCGAACATCACAGTAATGTAAAATATACTGTAAAATGTTCCCATAAATATGTATGTAGTATTCATTAAAAGAATCTTAATTGTATGTTCTGAAAAAACGGATTTTTTTTTTTTTTTTGTAGAAATTGTGTCGGGCCGGGCCGGGCCTGTTTTCACTGATTTTTGTACGGGCCGGGCCGGGCCGAGAACTGTAAAAATGCAAACGGGCCGGGCCGGGCTCGGGCCGAACGTTCAATTTTTACACCGGGCCGGGCCGGGCCAAGATAGCTTTTGTTCGGGCCGGGCCGGGTCCGGGCCTGGAAATTCCGGCCCGTGCAGACCTCTAACCCCTACTACTTTTTTAAATATTGATATTTTTACCCAAATTTTTTTCTTTAAAGATTTGCAAATGTGTATTACACAGGACTGTGCATGAATTTTTAGATACACGTAATATTACATTTAATATAATTTTTTTACTGATATATATAGTGTAAAACAGGCATGTCAAACACGCGGTCCGCGGGCCAACTTCTATGTGGCCCGCCAATCTTTTGCCATTTTTATCTTTGTTTAATTCAGGTACGAGTTGCAATTTTCCAACTGAGTGAAAAAGTTGGCAATGAGGCAAAGTGAGCAATTAGGCATATATTAACTATGCTAGGTAATAAAATTTTTCTGGTACAAGCAACATAATTTGAACGAGAAAATGTTTCATAAATGAAGTGAAATGAAATACGTAGCGCATAGATACAAGACACAATTTATTAAATAATTTTTTTTTTCAATTTATATATATATATATATATATATATATATATAAAGTTTTTAGTTTTTACTTGAAAAAATCCGGAAGATTAAAACCTATACCTTTGCTAGATTAACAGAGCTTGTGTAAAATAATTTTTTCAAGGTAATACAATTTAGAAAATCCAATTAAACTTTGTAGATTTGGTTGATAAAGAGTAATGTCATAAGATAAAATAAACAATGAATTATAATTTTGGAGAACTTAGGAACTTTCCTTGAATATTTGTTTAATATGGCTGTGCTTAATACGTACAAATATTGCTGTGTGAAATTCTAATAATATTATCTACTTTGTTTGATGTTGCCCGCGTCTTTGTATGCAATGTCTAATTTGGTCCGCGGCGGTAGACGAGTTTGACATGCCTGGTGTAAAACGATGAAATCTAACACATCTTCATATACTTTTATTTAAAAAACAAAAAATCTGAAGGCTAATTTTTTCATTTCGATTTATCACATATATAATAAAGAACATGTGCAAAAAAGTTTAAATCTCTATCTCAAATACAAAAAGAAAAAAAAAAAGCTTTTTCTCCATGTTCATATTTTTTTCACTTCCGTATTTCAAAAATGCCATTTAGAGTTTTCATTTGTGTGGGTAATTGTGCTGGATGTATTAACAAAATTTACAATATCTTGCGATATGAATGCCGAATTCATCGTTGCCAACTTGTACGGATTGGCCGTACAATGTACGGACTTTGTTCTAAGTGTACGGATGGACAGTACGATTGTACGGTTTTACCTGCGGGAAAAACGATCATGAAGGATCGCGGAAAATACTAATTTCGTCAAAGATCGCGTGAAAAAACACTAATTTCGTCAAAGATCGCGTGAAAAAACGCTAATTTCGTCAAAGATCACGTGAAAAAACGCTAATTTCGTCAAAGATCGCGTGAAATAACGCTAATTTCGTCAAAGATCGCGTGAAATAACGCTAATTTCGTCAAAGATCGCGTGAAAAAAACACTAATTTCGTCAAAGATCGCGTGAAAAAAACACTAATTTCGTCAAAGATCGCATGAAAAAATGCTAATTTCGTCAAAGATCGCGTGAAAAAATGCTAATTTCATCAAAGGTTCGCGAAAAAAACGCTAATTTTGTCAAAGGATCTCGAAAAAAGCCCTAATTTATGAAAAAAAAAACACGAATTTCGTCAAAGATCGCATGAAAAAACACTAATTTCGTCGAGGGATTGTGAAAAGAACGCGAATTTCATCAAATTTCGCGGGAAAAACACGAATATCATCAAAGATCGCGGGAAAAAACACGAATTTTATCAAAGATATTTGAAAAAAAAAAAACAATTTGTCAAAGGATCGGGAAAAAATTGCGCATTTCGTTAAAAAACGCGCAGAAAAACACTATTTTTGTCGAAGGATCGTGAAAAGAACGTGAATTTTGTCGAAAGTCTCAGGGAAAACATTAATTTCGGCAAAGAATCGTGAAAAGAACGCGAACTTCGTCAAAGATCGCGTGGAAAGAACACTAATTCCGTCAAGAGATCGTGAAAAAAAAACGCGAATTTCGTCAGAAAACGCGTAAAAACACCAATTTCGTCAAAGGATTGCGATATCGTCAAAGATCGTGGGAAATAACGCGAATTTCGTCAAAGATTGCGTAAAAAACGCGAATTTTGTCGAGGATCGCGTAAAAAAACCGCGAATTTTGTCTACGATCTCGTAAAAAATCCAAATTTCTTCAAAAGATTGCGAGAAAAATGCGTATTTCGTCAAAGATCGCAGAAAAAACGCCAATTTTCTGAAAAGATCGCGAAAAAAAACGCAAATTTCGTCAAAAGATCGCGAGAAAAACGCAAATTTCGTCAAAAGATTGCGAAAAAACCCCGCAAATTTCGTCAAAAGATAGTGAACAAAATAGTAATTTCGTCCAAGGATCGTGAAAAAAACGCGAATTTTTCATAGGATCATGGAAAAAACGCGAATTTCGTCAAAGGGCCTCAAAAAAACTAATTAGCACCGGCAAGGAATACCCCCCCCCCCCCCTTTTCCTCCCTAATCCCTTAACTGTAACCTTTCAAAAAATTTGCTGTTAATTTCAGAATTTTTTTTTTTTTTTTACTTAGAATTTCCCATGCAAAAAAAATTTTCTGATGAAATCTCACGTTTTTATTTTTGGGGGAAAAAGGACTATGCATGAATGTAGCATAGAAAATGTTATGAAATATTACTTTTTTCATTGCATGTGCACATGTTATGAATTTTTAAGCACATAAGAATACATCATAAAAATTGTAAGGATTTCAAAATTGACATGTTGGCAGGTATGCGAATTGATAAAAATGAGGTGTCAAAATATTCACAAACAGGCTTTCATTTAATATT
Organism: Maratus speciosus; assembly: GCA_963932465.1. Lineage (NCBI taxonomy): Eukaryota > Metazoa > Arthropoda > Arachnida > Araneae > Salticidae > Maratus > Maratus speciosus. The sequence continues at coordinate 28,778 of CAWVRF010000616.1, forward strand.
TAAAACAAAAATCGATTTTTAAAAATCACTAATTTTGACAAAGGATTGAGATAATAAGTACCAAATTTCGTTGCATGCCCGTTTGGTGAGGGAATTTGCCAGTGATGTTTTGCTGGGAACCCTTTATTGAAAACCACCGCAAAGCATTTCATACCCATAGACTAATGCTTTCGAATTCTTTTATGTAATCCTATATATATGATCTGTAGAATTTATGCACACCATGCAGTATGCAAAAATTTAGTTAAAAATTTAAACCAAAGTTGAAAACACACCTAAAATAATATTATTGATCATAGGCAGTATTTTAACCAAATTCTTTTGAGTGTCTCTGTAAATGAGCAATAAATGGTATTTACGATATTCTAGACTGAATCCTGTAAAGAATTTTAATACATATAAATTTAATTATTTTTGAAATATAACATTAAATAAAATACACCGCAAACATAGACCATATGTAATTGAATTCTTTTGTGTGGCCCTGTAGTGGTTCTCAACCCTTTATTGGCCATGCCCTACTAAAACATCTGTAAACTCGTAAAAAAGATGTATTTTCTGTCACTAATGTGTTCATAACATAATTCTATAAATGCAATGAGGATAAACATCTTCACCTTTTTGACAAAACGAGTTTTTTTCTCCTCCAACTTCGGTGTTAACAAAAGTGTTGTATGATCTGCTTTTTAGGTGCGTTCGTAATTATATAAATACGTAGCACCTATAGTCGTCGTTCAGTCCGTCTGTCTGTCCGCATATAACAGAGCAAAAACTACCCAACCGAATGGTCTGAAATTTTAAATATATGATTGTTGCAAAATTTTGTCGAGCCATTTAAAATTTTATGAAAATCGGATGTATAGTTTAATTACAGGGACAGTCAAAAGTTTTTCTTTACATTACGGCTAATGGGGAAAAATTATTGCAAGTGCATTTTAATGGTGTTACAGCCTTCCGAATGGTCTGAAATTTTAAAAACATAATTGTTGCAATATTTTGTCGAGCCATTTCATATTTTATGAAAATCGGATGTATAGTTTAATGACAGTCAAAAGTTTTCCGTTACATTACGGGGAATGGGAAAAAAATTATTGCAAGTGCATTTTAATGATGTTACAGACTATGCACTTATGAAGTGCAAAAAAATATACATTCAGTACAATATGGGGTGTAAAAAATAATTATAGAACTAGTTATAGTACGAACGCACCTCATTTGCCATGTTTGACGTGCAATTTCCAACTTGTTTATCTTCACAAAGTACTCTCCTATTTAGTTGAAAATTGATAACATTGTCAACTTTTATAATTTATTTTAGTAACATATTAAGAATTGGCGAAAAGCTTTCGAGACTTTTTTTTTTCTTCTGTGGTTAACACAATACGTAAGAAACATTTCAAGATTCTCATCTTTATCAATTTTAAATAGTCCATCAAACTATATTTCTCTGTTTTCCCATTACCATTAATTCGTTGTCATGTATTATCTGATTTTAAAATGTTTATATCATATCTTTATTGTGTACGAGGCCAGCACTAGAGCTATATATATATATTTACTGCTTGCCCATTATAATTTCTAATACTATTTAAGAGTTGTAAATGCCCCACCAGTGGCTGAGAGGTTCTGCTCTCGAAGCTGGTACGCGGGAGGTGCTGGGTTCGAACCCAATCGCGTCCGTCGGCCTAGCCGTTCGAAGTTTTTGTGGTTTTCTTCGAACCTTGGGAAACCTTGCGTAAATATGGGTTAGGTTTCCTTAGAAAGACCACCACGGCGGGCACTCCTCCTAGGGCCTATATCTCTCGAGTAGATAATCGGCCTTCAAAAATCAAGCCAAGAGTTGCAAATTTTATGAAGTTGCTACTACCAAGTTTAAATATGCCTAGTATATGTTCGACAGTCAGATTTAGCTATACTCGAAGGTAGTTTCGCGGGTAAAAGTTTTTTTATGTGACATCACATATAGTCCAGGGGAAATGTACCAAAAAAAGGGGGGTTACCTTGCAAAAGGTCGGGTAAAAGATTTTTTTTTCTGAATTGTTTATAATGATGCCAGCATGGAAAAACCAAGTTTTCTAACAAAATTTCTTAAGGCTAAATTTTCTGTGCCAAAAAACAAGAAAATTTTGGGACCTTTTTTGGTTTTTTTTTTAAATATCTCGAGACCTGTTGCCGTAGCATGTTATTTGTCAATTACAATATTAAATAGGATAAAATTCTCTACAAATTTCATATTTACAACTTTTTTATACACTCAATAGCAAGCGCAGTACGCCATTTCAAAAATAGGACAATTTTTTCAATTTTCTTAAAAACCGTGAAAAACGCAGTTCTGCTCCGATTATTCAAATGTTTCCCACGGATTTAATTGTGTATGTCAACTTCTATATATTAGTAGCAGTAAATGATGTGTTTCAGGGCTAAAACTAGCTTTTTTTGCACCCGTGCCAAACATGGATTTTGGCGCTCCCCCCCCCCCCCCCCTCCTTTTAAAAAGAAAATTTACCACGGGAATTTTAATAAATCTCTAATAGCCGGATTTTGAAAATATTAAGTGTGTAAGCATTAAATACGTAATGCTGAACTACGTAATCAACTTTGCCAAATATTGATTCATTAAAACCTCGAAAACCGTATCGAAAGGAACAGAAACATATTCCGCTTTAAACAGGTTTCCATCTTAGCAGGTATAATTATTCATATTCTTTCTCTTGAAAAAATATATGCTTTTCTTTAAAGACCGAATTCCGTATATACAGATTTCATTTTCAAAGATTTTACGGTAGTTGTATTGAGTCGTTTAAAGTCACAGTTATATGAATCGTAGGGCAAAATTAGTCACACGAAGACATTTGCAAGGTAACATTAAACCTATGGGAGCGTTCTTGACAAATATCTCGCTCGCATTTTGTTACTTTTAAATATTTTTTTTTTTTTTTCATGGGATACCTGAGATCAATATCTAATGTTGTGCTTTTGTACTTTTTCGGGTTTGGTTGCTTTTTATATATATATATATATATATTCGGACACTTTCATTTTTGGAAAACTGTTTGAAACCCGTTCTGAAATTTAAAGTATTCTGTTTGAGCTTTAAAGCAATTAATAGCTAATCTTAGTTTTACGTATTTTTGCTTGCTAAAATGATATCTCTGGTTATATTTATTGATATAAGTGGAAAAAAATTGACAATATATTTTAAAACTAATATTTTAAATATTTTTTTATAAAACTAGTGATCTCAAATATTTTATTAACAGAATTTATAAATTTTACAAGATATAAATGCATAACATTAGTTAGTGAAATAATCTGGTGTCATTTTTATTGTAGCTATTTTATATGGTAAAAGTATTTCTTTCATAAAAGATATTTATCTTTTGAGTCCCCCCCCCCCCCCTTTTATATGAAACTACAATTCAATGTTTGCTATCTTTAAAACAGTAAAACATTAAAACATATATTATCAATAATTGGTAAATAAAATATACCATTGTAGTGGGGAATAAAATATGTTTTTCACAAATTTTCATACCTGGGTGATTAAAAAAAAAAAAAAAAAGTCATGTTTTACTGTCCTTTCACATTTGCACAGAAAAATAGTTAAATATCATGATTTTAGTTATTGCATTTTAATTATCATGTTTTTTAATGATAATTTACAGATATATTATTATTTATAAAAAATTTAAAAATAAGAAATATATTCTTTTGTAGTCAAAATATCATTACCGTAGGTTGTCCCAACAAGCAATTTATTAGGTAAAGATTTGACAAAGTTCTATTTAAAACAAATGGTTGTAATTTTTTTATACATTTTTAGGTGCGTTCGTAATTATATAAATACGTAGCACCTATAGTCGTCGTTCAGTCCGTCCGTCCGTCTGTCTGTCTGTCCGCATGTAACAGAGCAAAAACTACCCAACCGAATGGTCTGAAATTTTTTATGTATGATTGTTGCAAAATTTTGTCGAGCCATTTCAAATTTTATGAAAATCGGATGCATAGTTTAATTACAGGGACAGTCAAAAGTTTTTCTTTACATTACGGCCAATGGGAAAAATTATTGCAAATGCATTTTAATGATGTTACAGCCTTCCGAATGGTCTGAAATTTTAAATATATAATTGTTTCAAAATTTTGTCGAGCCATTTGAAATTTTAGGAAAATCGGATGTATAGTTTAATTACAGGGACAGTCAAAAGTTTTCCGTTACATTACGGCCAATGGGAAAAAAATATTGCAAGTGCGTTTTAATGACGTTACAGCCTTCCGAATGGTCTGAAAATTTAAATATATAATTGTTGCAAAATTTTGTCGAGCCATTTCAAATTTTATGAAAATCGGATGTATAGTTTAATTACAGGGACAGTCAAAAGTTTTCCGTTACATTACGGGGAATGGAAAAAAAAATTATTGCAAGTGCATTTTAATGATGTTATAGACTATGCACTTATGAAGTTATAAAAAATATATATTCAGTACAATATGGGGTACAAAAAATAATTATAAAACTAGTTATAGTACGAACGCACCTCATTTGCCACGTTTGACGAGCAATTTCCGACTTGTTATTTATTAAGATGCTACTAATTAAAAAAATATTTATTTTCATTAATTAAACTTATCTATAATTCTTAATGATTTTTTTAAACCGTGTCCCAAGAAAGAGTGTCATTGCCATGCTTCTGACAAAAAGTTCCTCCGGATTTTTTTAGAGGACAGCACATGCCTTTTTATCAAGGCAAAAGTACTCCTTAAAAAGTCAACTTGTTATCAGGTTTAGGTGAATAGAGTAAATAGTAGTTTCAATAAAACAAGCAAAGACTGGATGTTTTGGTGAGTATTCTTTTGTAAATCATTACCGTATCCAATTCTAATTGATAATTAAATGAACTTTTATTTCTTAATCTGCTTTCATTATATGAGAAATAGAAAATCATTGTATGGACCAGAAGATATACTGGCTGCCATTTATACCTGGGAAAAAATAAAAATATTTTGCTTAATTTTTCATTACCACGCTCACTTATGTCATTATACCCAGTGCATTAAAATTTAAAAATTAGTTTTGAAATGTTAAATTAGTAATTTGGTCTCTGCTGAGGCTTGTATATTAACGTTTATGAGGTAAGGTAATTATTTACAAACAATTAAAACTTTCTGATTATTTTTAAAAATTTGATTTTGTTATTCCAAAACATGGACAGATTTTGAAAATGACCCACCTTATACCATTGATACCTGGAAAAATATGGATGCATTATAAAAATTATTAAATTTATTAAAATTAAGCAAGAAATCTTTTTTAATTGAAACTATCGTGCCAATAAGTTACTATAGATTGAAAAATTCGTTTAAACAATGCTTTGAAGTTAACATTGTATACACTTAAAGTTACTGTCTAAATATGAAAATTGTCTCATTCATCTACACTCTGCCCTACTTTTAACATTATATAAATTTATTGCATATAAAATGTCTGTTGAGATGAAAATAAAGACGTGAGTGTGCAAATAATAGATAATTTATTGCTATCAATTTTGAGAAGTCGATATACGCAATTCAATCTGCGGGGAACATTTGAATAATCGCGGCAAAACTACGTTTTTCACGGTTTTTAAGAAAATTGAAAAAATTGTCCCATTTTTGAAATAGCGTACTGCGCTTGCTATTGAGTGTATAAAAAAGTTGTAAATATGAAAGTTGTAGATAATTTTATACTCTTTAACCCTAGAACTACCGGAAATTTTACTCAAGTTTTATAAAAACATTCTACACCAGAATTTTTACTTAAAACTATTTAATTTGTTTATTTAACTTATTATTGTCTGATTTATACATTTAGTTTGTTTTGAAGAAATTTCTGGTTTGAATAAATATTTTGAATGTACATGTCGGGTCCAATGGACCCGTCTGGTAGACGGAAGGTTAATATTGTAATTGACAAATAATATGCTACGGCAACGAGTCTCGAGATATTTCAAAACTAGTTGGATGTGCCAATCCCAAAACTTTCTGATACATCTTAATATTTCAAAAACTAGTTACACATGTTAATACTTCAATATTATTAGTTCATTACTATACCAACTTTGATTTTCATCTTAAATGTCTGCTTCAGTCAATTAAATAAACTAAAAACGAGTTAATCTATATCATATTTGTTAAAATTAATAATTTTTCCTTATTCTGTTGTTATCAGATGTTTGTGAATAGCCGGCTTAGCAGGAAGTGAGTTCCCGCCTTTGCACGAGCCGCCGATGGACAATAGAACTACAAAAAATCAAGAAAAGTATAAAAAAATCTCTATCACAGAGCTTCTTTACCGCGCGATATTTCCAAATGCAAGGAGGACCTGTTGGCCAAAGCCAAAAACATGCACAAAAAATTTGGTTCAATTGTATGCATAATTTTATACACTTTTCGATTGTACAATAAAGAAAATGGTGCAGACATCGTAATTATAGCGCCTTCTTCCAGAGGAATTTTTCCAAATTCAGGGAGGACCTTCATGCCATGACCAAAAAGAAACAAAAAAAATTTGGCTCAATTCTCTGCATAACTTCATACACTTTTCGATGGTACAATATTCAAAATGGCACAAAAATCACTATTACAGCGCCCCCTACCGGCGAATTTTTACCAAATTAAGGAAGGACCTGCTTGCCATAGCCAAGAACTTAAAATAAAAATTTGGTTGAATTCTTTGCATAACTTCATACACTTTTCGATGGTACAATATGCAAAATTGCTATTACAGCGCCCCCTAGCGGCGAATTTTTTCCAAATTCAGGGTGGACCTGCTTGTCATAGCCATAAACTTAAAATAAAAATTTGGTTCAATTCTATGCATAACTTCATACACTTTTGGTTGGTACAATATTCAAAATCGCTGTTACAGCGCCCCCTACCGGCGAATTTTTTCCAAATTCAGGGAGGACCTACCTGCCATATCCAAAAACTTAAAATAAAAATTTGGTTCAATTCTATGCATAACTTCATATACTTTTGGATGGTACAATATTCAAAATCGCACAAAAATCGCTGTTACAGCGCCCCCTACCGGCGAATTTTTTCCAAATTCAGGGAGGACCTACCTGCCATATCCAAAAACTTTAAATAAAAATTGGGTTCAATTCTATGCATAACTTCATACACTTTTTGATGGTACAATGGCGACGGACACACGGACAGACAGACATTTTCTATAAACATGTTTTTGGGGATCTCTGACCCCTAAAACATGTAAATCCGTCGAAAACCGGAAGTCGAAAAAAATTTCGATTACAATACTTTCTTCTATTGAAGATAGAAGAAAGTAAAAATGTCCCAAAATTTTGTTGTTTTTCGGCCACAGAAAATTTAGCCTTAAGAAATTTTGTTAGAAAACTTGGTTTTTCGATGTTGGCACCATTATAACCAATTTAGAAAAAAAAGATCTTTTACACGACCTTTTGCAAGGTAAAATGTACATTTCCCCTGGACTAATAGCAAGGCGAATAGAAATGTATGGCCCATTGAATAATAATCCAAAAAGTTGAGGAAAATTGTAAAATACATTATTTACCAGAAAAATTATATAAGTTTTCAAACGTTGGAGTGGGGTGGGGGGCAAAAAAGACAACATAATATTTAAATATAATACCTAATAATTACCTATCTCTCTATTCTAAAAAAAACTAACTACCGCTGTCACCACCACCGCCGCCGCCGGTTTTGAATTTTTTGTGACCGGAGGACTTTCTTCGTTAATATTAAGAAAAATAATGCATACAAAAATATGAAAATCGGTGGTATTATACAGAAATGTTAGATAAACACGCTGATGCAGACAGTTTTCATATCGAAGAATTATTTTAAGAGATATTTAATGCTAAAGTTGGACAAAATCATTCCATTAAAAAGTTTTATAGGAGCAAAAACTATTCATGGGAATTCAATCATTTTTAGATCATTTTATACGTTTAAAGTTCCCGGTGTGCAGATTGTATTTTTTTTTTTTTTTAATTTGACGCATTTTTTGAGGTTTTATTTCCATTTTAAATTCAAATTTTCAGCATTTCTAGAGATATTTTTTACATTAGTTTAGAAAATGGTATTAATTTAAACTGTTGCCAACTGTATAAACAGCGCAAACAATAATGTTTGCTTCAAATTAAAAATTTATTTACACGTGACTATTATAAATAGAAAAAATCATTTGGAATTAGAATTAAATAATTATGTACAAAAAGCTTATTAAAAATTACGTCATAAAAACTATACACGTGAATTTTAAAAGAGAAAGGATATTGTAAAATAATAAATTCATTAACATGCGTTAGAAGTCTTAAATAGGAGAAATTACGTCATATTTACGTCACATTAAAGTTATTATATAAAATGAACACAAAATAATATTGCAAAACAGTTTAAATTTAGAAATTGCGCTAGACATTTATTTGATATTTTGAGAGGATCTTTTCAACTATTTTTGTTAGGAAAGCGCAAATAATATTTCATTTCTAACAAAAGTATTTTCATGTGAATATTTAAAAGAGAAAGAATAGCCTGGTCAAAATTACGTCAGATTAAAAACGATTAATTTAAAATGTCTCATTTAAAAGAACTTTCTTTTCGCTTTGTTAAAAAATACCAGTAGACAAAGACTCTGTTTACTTAATTCCTTTTATATTAGCTTATTTTGAAATGTTTAACTTATTTTACTTAATCAAAGAGGATAACAGCGATTGTATCTTTGGTAGTACAGTCGAACCCCGTTATAACGAACTTCAAGGGACCGAAGGTTTTGTTCGCTATATCCGGTGGTTCGCTATATCCGAACCGTTAAGAAAAATGTTAGCGTTCACAAAACGTATAACTCATTAGTTACTATGTGTATATTAAATAATGATGTATTTAAAAAATATTAAATATGATCATTAATGAATTAAATTGACTAAAATCGATTATATTAAACTGGCACAATACTAATTAAATTTACTAATAATGAAGACAAACAGAAATAAATTCATTTTACCTTTAATTGTTGCTCACTGTTTTGATACAGTGGTAATCTTCTGCTGACGTGATGGCGATTTCAAAAACATGTTATGGATTTCTTTGTCTAGTACATAAAATGACTTCAACACCCTTTCTTCCACTGTTTGTGTATACACAAAAACTTATTAATTAATTACACACATCGCTGCTGTAGCATCTGAGATTGTATGGATTTCGTCATTTATGTGCTCCTCTTCACCAGCATCAGATGCAGAATAATCGATTTCAGAATAATACATTTTAATTTCTTCCTCAATGTCTTCATAAGTCGGATCTTCATATATAATGACCTCATCATCACATGTTTCGAACAATTGCATGTCACAAACTGAGAATGATGAAATTTTGTGCTTTTTTATCCACATCGAGATAGGTAAATTTTCATCATCCTCTTCTTCTACATTCTTTGCTTCTTCAACATTCGTTGTATTTTCAATATTCTTTGCTAGACCTGCATGTCGAAAACATTTTCTAATTGTATAATCCGCAACAAACCGCCAAGATTTTTCATCTCCAGTCTTGCACACAGCTATGATCAGGAATAAGGGGAAATGACGGACGGGTGAGCAGGATGACGCCTGCAGAGTGGCTATTGTAACAGAGAAAGAATGCAGTTGTTTCTACCCTTTAATAAAAAGACTTATCGCTGATTTGCACCATGTTTCACTAGCCGGCATAGATTTTCTTATGAAATTGGAGTCAAAGTCCTGTTTTCATAACTGCGGAAAAGTTTAAAGAAAAAAAAATCATGGTCGACTGGAAAAAATGTTCGTTATAGCCGATTCTTAAGATTTAGGAGGTTCGCTATAAAAGGATAAATTAGCATTAAATACAATAGGAAAACGGCGGGACCAAAATTTTCGTTCGTTATACCCGAGAGTTCGTTATATACCGGGTTCGCTATAACGGGGTTCGACTGTACTTAGTTATCCCGTCGACCAAAAATCTATCATTCGCCAAACTATAAGATTAAATGCCAATAATGGTTGATCGTAAATGTCACATTCACTTGACTTTAAGCAAGTTACACTTGTCTACGTCATCAAGTTATTTTTATTTCGACCTTTTTTTTTTTTGTATTTTTTATTAATGTTGTACTAATTTATTTGTTCTTTCGTTATTTAAAATAAAAATTATGTCAATTTGTATAATTTGGCGAGTGGTTTAGCGATTTATATAATTTGGCGAAATTTGTCGACGCGATAATCAAGTAGTACCGCAGCGGATTTGGCGTTAAAATTTCCCAATCAAAGAGAAATGAATAGAAATCCGTTTATAGGGAGATCGCCTCTGTTTTTTAAATTATAATTCAATCTTTTTAAAGCCGATCAAATTAGCATGCATTTAGAGTCTGCGGTGTCTGGACGGGGGTTGACGAGCGTAGCTCGTAGGGGGCAGAGCCCCCTAGTATATATAAAAGAAAGTCTGGATTTTGTATTAATCAACGCGCAGCCCAAACTACTGAACCTAAAATCTTGAAATTTGGGGTAAAAATATTTCTTATGACTGAGTGCCGCTAAGAAAGGATTTTCTAAAATTCCACCCCTTAGGAGGGGAGGGGGGGGGGGGTAAAAAATAGAACGATCTTTAAAAAAAATTCCTTAAAAATCTAAGTCTAATAGTTCATGACATATTACATATCTTTCTAATTTGGCGCTAAAACTTCAAATTTTCAAGTGATAATTTCAAAAAACTCTTCTCTTCGTTATGTTACTATGGCAAGGGAAGTAATTCAAATTGAATAGTTTTTTAATCAATTATTTTGGTTAAATAATTAAATAAACTATTTCAGTTAGGAAAAAAATTACAAAAGCCTCAAAAACTTAAAAAAAAAAAAAAAAAAAAAGTACTTTTTCGTTCTACCAACACTTTGCCAAAATGTGTGGATTTATGCCATTTATTCAGGGTGTCTACAGAATCTGGAAATCATGGAAAAATCAGGGAGGTTTATCAATCTGGAAAAATCAGGAAACTTTGTAAAAGTACTCAAAATCAGGGAAATTTGTCTATATTGCGGAAATATTTACATTTTCACCTTGACAACGAGATTGATTCGTGTATTTTATGTACCATATTTTTTCACTTGCTGTCCCAATATTTTTTAAAAGATGTGCATGGTATGAGTTTTGATATTTAATGCAAATTACGGTGATCAGATGTCCTCATTTTCTGTACATAGTGCTTATATTGAAAGCAATTTATCCATTAAAAATTTTTTAAAATGATACATTAGACTAACCAGCTTAATACAATTAGCTATCCCGTCAGATGTAGATAAGCCTTAGAATTGAATATTTTTCAGAAAATGAGGAAATTTTCTGGTCACCCTATATCCATTGGCCACTATATGAAGGTGTTGGACTAAATTTTGAGTTCGGATTTATGAAACTGTCAACCAATAAGGTTAAGGTGACTTAAGGTAAGGCTTAAGGTGGTTCTCAACTGCTCTGCTCAACAAGTGCAAAACGTTTTGACACATTTACAAATTCATTTTTTAGCGGAAAGATATAAAATTGGAAAGCCTGACCATCGAAGCTGTTTGGAATCTGTTTTTTCCATTTTTTGATCAATAAATTACCTATTAAGTTATAAGCGATTTTGATCACGTGACACATCATTTTCCTCCCCTTATTGAGTTCATTTTCTTCTTTCGTTCGGAAGTTCAGTTCAAAATGCCAACTTTGACAGTATTTTCTGAAAGATCTATTGCGTTTATAAGAAAACGGAAAAAAAACAGTTCAACGACGTAGTTTCTGAATAACAACGCCTTCTAGTTTCATGCGTTTCCGAGCAAAATTGAATTAAAACTTATGTCAGAAAGTTGACCTTTTGGATTTGAGAACAGCCTTAATGAATATTAGGCAATTTTTATGTTTTTCTCTTGTTTTTTTTCCCAAATGAGATATTAGCAAGCTGGACAAGTGAGTTATACGAGGAATCGTCATACTTGAAAAAATACGGTATGTGTATTGTTAATAATGGAAATCAGGGAAGTCTGATAAAGATAGTCAGGGAAATCATGGAAAAATCAGGGAACTTTTCTTTAGAATTTCTGTAGACACCCTGTTATTTCAACTCTAACCGTGCAAACGATTTTTATTGGAAACCGTGCTAAACATTTGCTATTTATTAAACGTGAATATTTTTTATGAGTATTATTCCATCATAATCGCGCAAAACTTCTTAATTTGTTATTTTTTGAATAGAAAATATTTATTATTAATTTACATTTATTACTGATACTGACAAAGATTTTACCATTTGGCAGTTATCTGATGGTGAGGAAGCTACAATAAAATTATTTCAGAAATTAGAAATTATACATATAAAAATGTTTCGTTCAAAAAAACCATGAATGTCTTCATTCAAAGAATGAAATGTTTACTGCAATGTGAGACATACGTATTACGTACGCCACGCTGCAGTACTAAGAGACTTACAATTTCAAACCTGCAGTTTAAATTGACTATATTTTATTACTTGAAAAATATTTATTTGATTTTTTATTTCAAGTACTTATTACTTTCTTCTATCTTCAATAGAAGAAAGTATTGTAATCGAAATTTTTTTTCGACTTCCGGTTTTCGACGGATTTACACGTTTTAGGGGTCAGAGATCCCCCAAAACATGTTTATAGAAATTGTCTGTCTGTACGTGTGTCCGTCTGTCTGTCGCCGTTGTACCATCAAAAAGTGTATGAAGTTATGCATAGAATTGAACCAAATTTTTATTTTAAGTTTTTGGCTATGGCAAGCAGATCCTCCCTGAATTTGGAAAAAATTCGCCGGAAGGGGGCGCTATAATTGCGATGTCTATACGAATTTCATTATTGTACCATCGAAAAGTGTATGAAGTTATGTATAGAATTGAACCAGATTTTTTTTTTTTTTTTTAAGTTCTTGGCTATGACAAGCAGGTCCTTCCTTAATTTGGAAAAAAATCGCCGGTAAGGGGCGCTGTAATAGCGATTTTTGTGCCATTTTGAATATTGTACCATCGAAAAGTGTATGAAGTTATGCATAGAATTGAACCAAATCTTTTGTGTTTGTTTTTGGTCATGGCACGAAGGTTCTCCCTGAATTTAGAAAAATTCTGCCGGAAGGGGGCGCTATAATTGCGATAGCTGTACGATTTTCATTATTGTACCACCGAAAAGTGTATGAAGTTATGCATATACTTGAACCAAATTTTTTGTGCATATTTCTGGCTGTGGCAAGCAAGTGCTCCCTAAATTTGAAAAAAATCTGCGGGAAGGGGGCGCTGCAATAGCAATGTCTGTGCCATTTTCATTATTGTACCATCGAAAACTGTATAAAATTATGCATAGAATTGAACCAAATTTTTTGTGTATGTGTAAGGCTATAGTCGGTAGGTCCTCCCTGAACTTGAAAAAATTTCGCCAGAAGGGGGCGCTATAATTGCGATGTCTGCGCCATTTTTATTATTGTACCACCAATAAGTGTATGAAGTTATGCATAGAATTGAACCAAATATTTTGTGTATGTTTCTTGCTATGACAAACAAGTCCTTCTTGAATTTGAAAAAAAATCTGCTGGAAGGGGGGCGCAATAATAGCGATGTTTGTGCCCTTTTCTTTATTGTACCATCGAAAAGTGTATAAAATTATGCATGCAACTGAACCAAATTTTTTGTGCATAATTTTGGATATGGCCAACAGGTACTCCTTGAATTTGGAAATATTGCGCGGTAAAGGGGCTCTGTGATAGCGATTTTTGTATACTTTTCTTGATTTTTCGTAGTTCTATTGTGCATCGGCAGTTCGCGCAGCGGCGGGAACTCGCTTCCTGCTAAGCCGGCTATTCGCAAACAGCTGATAACAACAGAATAAGGAAAAACTATTAATTTTAACAAATATCATGAAATAGATGAACTCATTTTCAGTTCGTTTAATTGACTGAAGCAGAAATTTAAGAAGAAAATGAAAGTTGGTATAGCATTGAACTAATAATATTGAAGTATTAACACGTGTAATTACTTTTTAAAATATTAAGATGTATAAGATAGGAGAAAGTTTTGGGATTGGCACATCCAACTAGTTTTTATTGATTTAAGAAAATAGTAGGTTAAAGTCTAATTTTCAAAAGTTATAGTTTTTAAATGCTCATTTTTTTTCATAATTTTTTTTTTTCAAATGTTTTATTTCATTCTGTGCCAACTATTACGCTTGGCAACAATGGTGTTGGCATAACGAAAAAATACCCAAAACAGTTACTGATTTTATTTTAAATGCAAAGAGGTTTAATGAGAAATAGATATTGTAACACGAAAACATTTAATCTACCTTATACCGGGTGACTTTTTCAGGAAGGCTCACGTTTTCAGCACCAGCCTTGGCGAGTTGGCGAAAGCGAGAACGTTGAACCAGCTCTAACGCCAATCGTCGTCTTGTGTTTTGTTTTGAACCGAAATAGCGGAAGACGAACTAGCGTATTTTAGAATAAAGGTCCCACCTAAATTAAAGAAATATTTTCAATTATGTGTTCTAGATGAAAAAAAAAATCTTCGAAAGAAATTGTATTACGAACTCTTATACTCTGTTTTATCAAAGGCCTTTATTACTTTTGATGATATAGGCTAAAATTTTGATCTCCTCAAAAATCTACATTTTCATTCAATTGAGTATTATTAATTCCATACCTGTTAAACAAAAACTCATTACCTTCATAAATCTAGATATTTACATATAAAGATGGATTTATGGGGATGACGAATTAATGCAGTTTCAGTGCATTTTGATGTATATAAACGCAGATTTAAAAAAATACCTGTGGCAGAAAATTACTATATTTTCTGCGATGAACTTATATAATTAATTTAATACCAAATCATTCTGCAGAAACAGTACCTAAAGTCGAGTGAAAATAAGCTAAACAAGGAAGAAAAAAAAACCTATCACACTCCCAACCAGGATGTTTAGAAATTACCTTTTTAATGTGACATGAAATTCTTAAGGGGAGGTGGGGGAGAAGGAATATTGAATGACTATCTTTTGTTACTTCAAAGTAACAAATAAAATCACTAGAGAAATTTTTTAATTATGTATGGTAGTGAGGAGCTGTAGATTTAAAATTTTTAAAAATGTAAAGAATTAAAAAAAAAATGAAAGCGTGTGCACAAAAGGTTAATCCTGATTTTTTTTTTTTTTTTTTAATTTTTCATTCTATTTCTTTCCTTTTCTTTTTTTATGGTAAATTATTTATTTGTTATTTAAAAATCAACAGATAGAGCAAAACACAATTTTAACTAATCTTTTCTGCAAGGCAACAATGAATTTTAAATGGTCAAAAAATAGTGTGCTGGAGGAGAGGATGGGGGGGGGGGGGGGGGAGGAGAAGAGAAAATTCGAAATGGGAGGTTGCCTGAGACGATTGATCATTATTTTATTGCCACTTCAACTTAATAAATAGTGCAATATGTGTGCTGAATGACGAAAAATGGAGTGTGTGTGTAGGGGGGGGGGGGAGGATTTATTCAAATATGACGAATGACTATTTTAAAATAACAAATAAAACAACTAGGACAAAATAATATTTAAAAATATGGCAAAATTTTTTAAATAAACTGAAGAATTTTAAAGATTTTTAATTTTGTGCACTGGGGGCAGACCAATGTTTTTTTCATAAAAACTCAAATAATGATAGATTTAACAACATTAAAATGTAATAGTAATTGATTTAATTGCATGCATCAACTTGCAGTTATTTTAACTGATTGATTTAATTGCAGGATACAGCTAAATAATTTGATTTATCGTTCAATCTAATTACAATCGAATTGATTTTAGTTTCAACTACCTATTAACGTTTATTCGCAATTAAATTAAGAACAATTAATTTTTAATGAATTATTTAAGTGAAAATATGTTTTATTAATGCAATCAACACGTCACACAATTATGCCGCTTAATTAAAAAAAACCTAAATTAATTCAATAGTAATACTAATAAAACTAAGTTCAATTGTGTCATAAAAACATGATCAATATAATTATATTTATCACAAAAGAAATCTTTACGTCTGTTTTAATTTTTCCTAAAAAATAAAATACGTCCTTAATTTCTTCGAACATAGCGAATTAATGAAATAAATGAATACTATTGAACTGAAAAACATGACTTATGTTTGAATTACTATATATATTGTACAATTAAAAGCATTTTAATGCGAAAAAGCTCTTTGTTTTAAAAGCAAAAAGCTCGCAGCAAAGGAATGGGGTTGCTGTTCGCTACGCGTAAGACGTCAGGAACAAGAAAGGGTGCGTAGCATTGAATTCATCCCCGCGCCAAACGTTACTCTGGCGATAAAGTGCTCAAAACGTGAGCCTTCTTGAAAAAGCTACCGGGTGTCCTAAAAAGGACTGACTGATGTTAAAATTCAATAACTTGCAAACGGTGACAGATATTTAAAAAATTCTTACAGGAGGGTTATGCATAAAGTCAAAAGATTTTTTACAGTGATTTTCGATTTTAGTTCGAATTGCAAACAATAGATGGCGCTGTAAGCAATAGGCGCTAAAAACAGGCTGGATTTTTTGGCCGATCTCTTCTTCCATGCAGAAAAAGGAGATGGAAATGTATTAAATGGGTCCCGAAAGAACAAAAATGTAGCCTGAAATTAGCGTCTATTGATCGCAGCGCCATCTATTGTTTGTAATTCGAACTAAAATCGAAAATCACTGTAAAAAAACTTTTGACCTCTGCAAGAATTTTTTAAATATCTGTCACCGTTTGCAAGTTATTGAATTTTAAAATCAGTCAGTCCTTTTTAGGACACCCGGTATATATAAAATCCTAATGAAACAACTGATTATGTTTCACGGCGATTTCTCCTAAAATATGGAATACTATGCATTAAAATTAACATCAAAAATCTGTATTGATCCGCAGATTTCAAAACTGGTATTTGAATTTTTAAGTTCGACTTAGAAAAAAAAAATAATATCTCAAAAACTAATTTTAAATACTTTTCTCTAATGATGGCAACTCAAATTTTAATCATAAGATATATTTTTTTAAAAGGTTATTATTTTAAACTAATTTGGCGACCAGTTTGGCCTCCCTCAAATGTATGCTAAGAAATGTATCATGTTACTTTTATTCATAATTCAATTTACTTGAACAATCTTTCGCCAAATCGAAAGATTCTTTTAAAGAAATCAAGAACTCGGTATTTTTATATTAGCGGGACGCAGGTGATAAATCGCTAAACATTTTCCCCGTCGCATTTTTTTTTGTATTTCATTTAAAAATACTTTCATTTAAAACTGAAACATTTAAATTGATGGCTTTCATTTCTTTCTTTTTAAAAAAAAAAGAGAGAAAAATATTAGGCACAGATGTCATATACGCAACGAGATACCTAATTGGCGCCAAAATGGCATTATTTTGATTGCCATGGTAACCGGGCTATTGTTTTTTATTTAATAATAAATGTTTATTTACTTTTATTTTCTTTTTTAAAATTATATAAATTGTTTTGTTCTGTAGTTATTTTCTTTAAAAAATAACAGAAAATAATTAAATTTCGGTACTACTTAGTTATTCCGTCAACCAATTTCGCCAAATTATATAAATCGTCAAACCACGCGCCAAATTATACAAATTGACATAATTTTTATTTTAAATAATGCAGGGATGATTGTGTTCAGGTAATATACCTGAATTCAGGTATTTATTTCATTTCCAGTACCGGAATTGATAGTTAAATTCATAAAATAAGACTTGTGGATATGATTGCTAAACACAAGTAAAATTAATATAATAAGAAAAACTTGGACTTACGCTGTCAAAATTTAATAATTAAAAATCTTACGATACTCATCAGCGTACATGTAAATAAAAACTATATTAAAAATACATTATAAATTATTCCCAACGTTTCGTGCTCTTTCTAATGAGCCATCTTCAGGGGGGGGGGGGGGGGGGGGAGAGTCCTTGACTTTCTCGGAGCGAAGTTTCCAACTGCATTTTCACGGCATCACCACTAAAAACATTACGGTAACTGATCATTAACACAACCAAAATCAGTACTGCGTTGGATATGGCGCCATCTGTTGTTAGGCTAACACACTACAATAAGAAACTAGGAAAACTCGAAATAAGCACTACAAATGTATTTCTTTTAAAATATTCAACCAAACATTAGAAATTTGAAATGAAATATTGTCATTGCATACCTCGTTTTTTCTTAGACTTATTTCTATGGATTCACGTATAAGGGCTTAAGTGGGTTGGAATATTTAGAGATAATTTTTACATTGTCAAAATAAACTGCTTTGACACTGCCTTTAAATGCTAATCTAGATAAAGCTGTAGATAGTCCATTGAATTTTAAATCACTTTTATGTTCTTTAATCCTTTCAAACAGGCATCGTTTTGTCATTCCAATACATGAAGTTAATAAACCAGTATTGAGTTGAATAGGGATTTCGTAAACTCCAGGATGGAATAAAATTGGTAGAGAATCTTGCTTTCTGGTAATAGCTGCAAACAGATTATTTGAGGGGGAGGCAACAAGAAGAATTCTGAATCTATTGAAAATTCTCTTTAATCTTTCAAACATTGCTGGAATATAAGAAATTTTTCTGTAAGTATGACGAGTTAACTGGGCGCTTTGGGGATAACTATTGAACTTCTCAATTAATTTATGGATAACCTGTGGGTTATATCCGTGATCTATTCCAATCTTGACAATATGGTTCAGTTCATCTTCCAAAAATTCATCCGAACAAACAATATGTGCCCTCTTAATAAAAGAATTAAACGCAGACATTTTATAACCCCATGGGGTTGAAGCAGTAACAGGAATAATGCAATCTATTTTCATTGATTTTCTGAAAACTTTTCTTTTAAGCTTATTACCAGATTTTATAACTAAGACATCTAAAAATGGGAGGGTGTTATTGACTTCATTTTCTATGGTGAATTTAATATTGTCGTCGAGATGATTCAACTCCTCAAAAAATTCCACTAAAGCTGGTTTCCCCTCCTCCCAAACTACAAAAACATCATCCACATACCTTAACCATAATTTGGGTTTATGTTTGAAAGTGTTGAAAATCAAATCTTCCAAGGGTCTAAGCTTAAATTCGGCGAAAATACTTGAAACAGGTGACCCCATCGGTGCACCCTTATCTTGCTTATAATAATTACCGTTAAAATAGAATACATTACTCTAGATAAATTAAATAATCTGAGTCAAGAAATTAAAACCTCGTTAGAAGCAGGTTTAAATTTAATTAAACCTAATTTAATTTAATTAAAAAATATTAACTTCATATATTGGAATGACAAAACGATGCCTGTTTGAAAGGATTAAAGAACATAAAAGTGATTTAAAATTCAATAGACTATCTACAGCTTTATCTAGATTAGCATTTAAAGGCAGTGTCAAAGCAGTTTATTTTGACAATGTAAAAATTATCTCTAAATATTCCAACCCACTTAAAGCCTTTATACGTGAATCCATAGAAATAAGTCTAAGAAAAAACGAGGTATGCGATGACAATATTTCATTTCAAATTTCTAATGTTTGGTTGAATATTTTAAAAGAAATACATTTGTAGTGCTTATTTCGAGTTTTCCTAGTTTCTTATTGTAGTGTGTTAGCCTAACAACAGATGGCGCCATATCCAACGCAGTACTGATTTTGGTTGTGTTAATGATCAGTTACCGTAATGTTTTTAGTGGTGATGCCGTGAAAGTGCAGTTGGAAACTTCGCTCCGAGGAGGTCAAGGACTCTCCCCCCTGAAGATGGCTCGTTAGAAAGAGCATGAAACGTTGGGAATAATTTGTAATGTAATTTTAATATAGTTTTTATTTACATGTACGCTGATGAGTATCGTAAGATTTTTAATTATTAAAATTAATATATTTCATA